>JAKSZT010054060.1:3018580-3063223 GCA_026826555.1 Tolypeutes matacus | reverse complement strand
GAGCAGAGGTGGCTCAAGTGATTGGGTGCCTCCTTCCCACAGGGGAGTTCCTTCAAAATATTAACCCTACCGGCCTCACTGTATTTTCTGGTCCTGACACAGTCCATGTCATTCAACTCTCTTGCGGAGGAGTGCCACAAATCTGCTCTTTGTTTCTATTGCCTTTTATTTTTTGGAATGACTGTCTTTGCCCCTAAACCTTACTGGGCACTTCTGGTACTTTCTAAACTACTGAAACGAGTGTATGAACTTTTAAAATTCTCTTGGTTAAAAGGAGGCCTGCCTGTCCATGACCAAATCCAAATGTTCTGCTACCGGGAGAAAACATTCCTCCAGTCCTCTGGGCTTCCCTGACTTTCGATTCCTCGTCTGCAGAAAGCAGATACCACAAAATGGGTCGGCTTAAACACTGGGAATTGATTAGCTTACAGTTTTGAGGCCGTGAGTATGTCCAATCCGAGGCATCAGCAGGTGATGCTTTTCTTCCCAAAGACCAGCTGCCACATGGCAAGGCAGTGGCGGCACCTGTTGCTCTCTCTCTTCTCTTCCAGGTTTCGTTGCCTTCAGTTTCTTGCTTCCGAGGCACCCCCCGCCTCTCTCTATTCATTCTGTTTAGAAAGGCCTCCAGGAAGAGGGTTAAGCCCCATCCTGAACGCAGTCTCCTCAGCAAACGGTCCTCCTAACACTGGGGTCACACCCACAGCAATGGCTCATCTCCAAGAACGTGACTTTCTGGGGTACACATGGCTCCAAACCACCACACTGACTTCCCCGATTTCCGCCCAAGCTCAAGGAGCCTTGGAGCTATTCCGTTCTTCCTTAAGGAAAACTTCCAGAGCTCTTGAGAACTGGTACCTCTGCTCACAATCCCTTATCCACAAATCCAAAATCCAATGAGCTTGGCAAAAAATAAATTAAAAAAAAAAAAAAAAAGAATGTGAGACAAATTCATGTGGAAGCAAAGTCTGACCCAATTCTGCTGCGTGTGAACCTTCACACATTCTGCTTCAGAAAAAGCATCGCGCCTGGCGACGCACTGCCACCCCAGCCTCCAGTTTAGGTGAAATTGTCCTTTGCTGAAACTGCTGGCCCACGGGCCAGCCTATGGGGACCTGAGCGCCACCTCATCGGTGGGGAAGCCGAGCACAGTGGACCTGGCCAGGGCAGGGCTGAGGATGCTTCTCGGTGCTTCCCTCTGCCCATCCTCTCCAGTCCCTCCGGCCCCCAGAGCACTGCAGGGACAGGAGAAAACCCTAAATGAATCTCACAGCGTCTTGGTGGCTCACGGTTTCTTCCTCACTAGGAGACCTTTATTCTAAGTCAAGCCAACTGAAACTGATGGCCAAAGGAAATGCTCGACAGATCTTTTCCCTGTCCTAAAGTAGCTATGGTGACAAGCATCCATTGGGAGGTGACTCTGAAATCACAGCTCCTCCAGGGGTAGTTTACACTCAGCATTAGACCCTGCTTCCCTCCTCTTCCCATAGAAAACACCTGGTGCCGCCACCACCTGTAGCATCTGCCTCCCTCCCGGCAGCACCTGCTTCATTACAACCAGGCACAAAAGCTCACGAAAGATGCAGGCGTGGAAATTCCTGTGCCTAAATGTGGCAACAGGGTCCATTTCTGAGCCGTAAGAGGTTCCATGGTGGGCATTTCAAAATGGCATTTGCTTCCGAAGTGCCTGCCTCTGAAGTGTCAAGTACCAACGAGGCGGGTAAACGCACGTGGCCACGGTCAGCAGACTCATTTCTGGATGGAACATGCGGATGGACCTAGTGAGTGACAGGAGAGAAGCCCAAAGAGCGGCGATGCGATGGCAGACCCGTGCCAAGCACTGCGGCGGGGAGGGCTCCAGCGAACCCCCAAGCACTGAGTCAGGTTGCTGGTGCCCGCAGGTGACCAAGCACAGGCAGGCCGGCGGCATCACCACAGAGAGAAAAGGACCCGGGGCGGGGGGGGGGGCAGTGCTCTGCTCTCCAGCCTAGCATTTAGGAGGCACTGGGGATTGAACCCGAGACCTCACACGTGTGAAGCAGGCACTCAACCACTGAGCTACACCCGCTCCGCTCTGCTTGCCTCTGAATGAGCTGTAGCGTACGGACAGTGTCCTGATCACAGGAGCACAGCGTGGTGCACCCTCGGTCACATACAGCGCTTCCCAGGACGTCCTCCCCAGAGGAGCCACTGTTCTCTCTCGCCATGGGCCCATTTTGCCTGTAACTGAACTGCATATAAAAATCGAATCAAATAGGGTCCTTTTTCCTTTGTCCACTATCTGTTGGTGGACACAGCCCTTGTTTTCCTTGAGCTCCTGGGAGTGGAGGTGCTGGCCTCGAGCCATTCACGTAGGTGGAAGGGCTGGTGTTGGTTTCCCCCAGGTGCACGGCCACACCCCGCCCGGCCGGGCATGACTGTCATGCCCAGCTGCTCGGCATCGGCACCAGCACTGGGTGCTGTCAGTCTTTCTCACTTCCACCTGTTCCAGTGTATAAGTGGATCTTATTAGGGTTTCAATTGGCCTTTCCCTCCTGATGGAGCCAAGCGCCTTTCCACCCGCTCACAGGCCATCCCCACATCGGCTCTAGGGAAGTGCCCCAGTTTTGGGGATATGTGGAGGCCGTGACCTTCTCCCTGCCCGCGACTTGCCTCTGCGCGCTCTTCACCATGTCTCGTGATGCGACGTTCCCATTTTTAGGAAGTCCAATTCAGCAAATGCTTTCTTTATCGATTGATGCTTTTGGGGTCCTTTTTTAAGAGCTCACTGTCTACTCCGAGGCCATGAGGACACAGGGAGGAATGGGCCGTGGTGAAGTCCAGGGGGTGGAGACCTGCCTTCCCCTGCCAGTGATTTTCAGCTGCCAGGAGGGCATCGGTCCCGCAGCAATCGTTGGGGAGGAGGATGTGGCCGGCGAGGGGAGGCACGGGCACGGGCCCCCGTGGCAGTCACGACACAGACTGACTCTCATCCCTCGGCGCCACGCCACGCGCAGGGCCAGTCTTCGGCCCCGGCTGACAGAGGGGTGAGGCTCAAGCCACACAGCCGGGGCCAGAGCCAAGGCCACCGTGGATCCCGCGCAGGGCAGCCTGGACCCTGCGGGTGGACCCTGGGGCCAGCGCCTCCCTCGGGGGCTTACAGCCAGCACCACGCGGGCGGCCACGGGCCCAGCACCTCCGGGCGGGAAGGCCCCACGTGTCCTGAGCAGAGGCCGCCTGCTGCTCGCCGGGCCTGCGCAGCAGCCTCACACGGAGCGCGCCCTTCAGTCCTCCCAGCGAACCCGCGAGGGGGGCTCCTTTCCCCACTCAGACAAGCAGCCGCCTGCAGCCCGCCTTCCCCCTCGGTGCAAAGGAGGGCCAGCCGTCCGTGATCTGGGTGGCTGCAAACTCCCCCTCCTCCCTTGGTACCAGCACGTCTCACGAACATCCTGCTCTGGGCCGTCAGCAAGCTCCCCCAGCAGCCGACCCTATGTGAGGGCAGAGAGAGCCCCTCTCTCCCACCTCTCCTTCCATCGCCAAGCACCCCAGCCCTTTCTACGCAGGACACTGAAGACCTGGCATTTTCAGCAAAGTCCTTAAAGGCCTCTGGGGTTTCCGGCAGCTTCCGTGTTGCTGCCTGGCCTCCTGCAACGAGTCCCTCTGCTACAAGTCCCAACGGTGGCGGCAATGGGATCCACAGACCTGAAGTCCATGGCAAGCCTGGAGGTCACAGCGAAGCAGGTGAGAAAAGCACAGGCCGAGGGGCCCGGGGGCTGACGTGGCAAGAGCCAGCAGGACGTGTGGGTGTGTGAGCGCCAGCTCGCCTGCGTGTGGCCCCCGGTTGGTGCGGCCGGGCCCTCCGCAAGGGGGAAACAGGGCCTGGAAGCCCGGGCGGGCAGGCGGCCGAAATGTGAGGATGGGGAGAAAACTCCCGCACTGGGGCGAAAATCTAAAAGCTGAAAGATAGGGCGTTTTGCCCAGTGTCCTGGAGGCCACAAGTTGAGAACGGGGTCGCGGGTACCCTGGGTCAGAAGGTGTGAACGTGACCTGGCCCCGTCACCTCCACTGCCCTGGCAAGCACCCCAGTGGCCCAGTGACCAGAACCCCCACAATTCCTGCCGCGTTAAGTCGGGGCACCATTTTAAAAGAACGAGGTTGTAAGAGGGGCTGGGGGGCAGTGGGGAATGGGGAGCTATTGCTTAACGAGTTCCTGTTTGGGATGATGAAAAAGTTCTAGAAATACTCAATGCCACTGAACTGCACACGTAAGGATGGTTAAAGTACAGATACACGCTGAAGCTGGTCCTTTAAAAAAAAAAAAACTGTTCCAGGTTTCACATGATTTTAAAAAAAGCTGAATGGTAAATTTTAAGTTATGTATATTTTACAGCGATAAAAGGGAGAACGAGGCACCTCCTTACACTGACACGGGGGATGGCCATCTTGCTGATAATAGCCACGTGCGCGTCCACTTGCAGGAGCCAGCCCAAAGACCTCAGTCAGCAGTGGCTCTCTCAGGAGGGCTGCTAGGGGGAACTGGAACTTTCCACATCACAGGTTTCTGGTGTTTTTTGGTATTGTTTGGTTGCTTGCTTTTTTTTTTTTTTTAAATAGCATCGATTATGCTTGTAAATTGGGTTTTTTTGGTTTTGTTTTTAACTTTTAAAGGGAAAAAAACCTAGGTCTGAAAAACATCCATGAAATAGATTCCCAGGGAAGATATCCATGAAGTGCTTTTGTGGAAACAAAAAGATTAAAGGATCTGAGAACAGTGCTGTTTTCCACCCACTTTCGACTTCATCAAAATGATCATTTAAGGGAAGCGGCTGCGGCTCAATCAGTGGGGCTCCCGTTTACCACATGGGAGGCCCCGGGTTCGGTTCCCGGGGCCTCCTGGTGAAGGCAAGCCCGCCCGCACGGCGTGGTTGGCTCACCCAGCGAGCACAAGCAGCAAGGAGGGGATAAATGAATAAATAAAATCTTAAAAAAAAAAAAAAAAAAAAAGATCATTTAAAATAGAAATGTCTGTTGATGTACAAATGTGGGACCAGAGCTGGTTTCTTCTTTCATATCACCCTTAGCTTTTCTCTTAACAATAAACAAGGACTCTGGTGGCTGGCACTGTGACAGGGCAGGCTGCCAACAGGCCAGCAGACCCCCTCTGGGATCTGCTGATGGGATTACGGGATTTTTAATCTCACCTAAGAACCACTGTTGTGGGCTAAATTGCATCATCCCAAAAAGATATGTTCAAGTCCTCACCCCCAAGACCCCAGAAATAGGGTCTGGGCAGGTGGCATTGACTAAGATGAGGTCATACTGGGTTACGGTGGGCCCTAAGTCCAAAACAACTGGTGTCCTCACAAGAAGAGAGAAACATGGACAGAGAGCCCCAGACACGGGTCGGAGATTGCATGTGAAGATGGAGGCAGCGACGGGACTGATGTGTCTACAAGGATGGCGGACGACCATAAGAGGCCAGGAAAAGGGAGAAGAGCATGGGGAGAGATCCTTGGCTGGAGCTTCAGAGGGCACCAGGCCCTGCCCACACCTTGATTTCAGACCGCCAGCCTCCAGAATTGGAGAGAATAATTCTCAGTTGCTTTAAGCCACCCAGTTTTGGTCATGTGTTTCAGCAAGCGTAGAAAACTAAGACCAGCAGCGTTAAGTGTAGCCCCAAGGTGTCTGTTATTTTGTTTTCTTGGGCTCAGAGAAAGTCTTCTGTGGATGCATTTCATTTGCAGAGACCCAACACTGGAGCCAAGTAATGGGTAGGCCCTTGGACTAATCAACTGGCCCATTTATTACCCGCACCCCCCTCCCCCCGATGGCTCCCTCATCTGTCTGCTCATTGTGCCTTCTTTTTTTAGGAGGCACCAGGAACCGAACCAGGGAGCTCCCATGTGGGAGGTGGGTGCCCAACCACTTGAGCCACATCCATTCCCTGCTCGTTGTGTCTGCCCATTGCATCAGCTCATCTTCTTTAGGAAGTGCCAGGAACCAAATCCAGGACCTCTCATGTGGGAGGGGGGCGCCCTACTGCTTGAGCCACATCTGCTCCCCTTCTGGCTCATTTATTACATCTGACTTACAAAAACAGATCGTCACTAACATTCTACTGAGAAACCCCTCCACATCTGACCTGATGGCATTGGACGCGCTCATCCATGGGCTGTGAAATGACACGAGACGGGATCTGCAGTCTCAGGGAACACATGCAAACAGCTTATTCCCAAGAGCAACTGTGCTTCCCGCATGCTGGCTGTACTGTGGCGCTTTCCTTACAACACAACTAAGAGGCAAAGCCTTGCCCTACATTTGGAAGGGAGTACATCTTAGCAAGCAAAACCTCATGTTATGGTGATAAGTTACAAGGTCTTTTCAGCGCTACCTGTGAGGCAGACAAGCCCAATTGTTAGCAAGTATTATTTTTAGCAGTGGGGATTATATATCATTTTACTCTTTGCAATCTGCCCCTCCCCTTCCTAGATTTTCATTCATTTGAAAAACACTTCAAAGCGCCTTCCCAACAATGCTCCAGAGGCTACAAAGACCACCAGGAAGGTTCTCTCTGCCCTCAAGGAGCTCATGCTCTAGTGGACAGGGAGATGTGACTACACTGCGAGAAGGCAGACCCTCGCCCACCATCCACCCACTGGATGGGTGTTTTCAAACTATTTTGACTGTGACTCACAGGGACAACGTGACACAGCACAAACACAAATCAAGTCACTGCTCTGTGGCAAAACAAAACGTGGTACAGACACACAATAGACTATCATTCGGCCATAAGAAAGAATGACGTTCTGAGATACACCGTCGCGTGGGAGAACCTTGAACGACGCCAGGCTCAGCGGGAGGACGGATGTTGTATGATGTCATTTGCAAGAGAAGACTAGAAATAGCAAATTTGCAGAAACAGAGGGTAGATGAGCGGTTACTGGGGGATGATGAGGGGGGAGGGGCAGGGGGAGGGGTTTTTTTTTGGGGGGAAAAAGTAACCGCAACACATTTCACATGTGTCCTGACCTACACTGTTTTTTTTTTGTTTGTTTGTTTTTTAAGATTTATGTATTTACTCCCCGCCCCCTCGTTTTGGGGCTCGCTGTCTGCTCTCTTGTGTTCTGTGTCTGCTTGTCTTCTCTTTAGGCAGCATCAGGAACCAATCCTGGGACCTTCCACAGTGGAGAGAGGCGCTCAATCTCTTGCGCCACCTCAGCTCCCTGGTCTGCCACGTCTCCTATTGTCTCTCTTCTGTGTCTCTTTTTGTTGCATCATCTTGCTGCGCCAGCTCTCCTGCGTGGGCCAGCTCTCCTGCGTGGGCCAGCTTGCTTTTCACCAGGAGACTCTGGGAATCAAACCCTGGACCTCCCATATGGTAGACAGGAGCCCAATCGCTTGAACCACATCTGCTCCCTACGCTGCCTTTGATACGGACACCTTCTATTCTTTTTCTTTCCAAAGGCTGGTCAAGACCCACTCAGTGGAGGCTGTGACCCACCCATGGATCTCTGTGTTCCCTGCAGGATACCTGCACTGAGTGCCAGCAGTGACATGTGGAAACAATGGGGGAACACAGAGCGGGCAGTGAAGCTTGGGACCCCTGCCTGCCAAGGGATCTCTCGAGACAGGCCCTCCGGGCACCCCGGGCCGAGGACATTACTGGAGGCACTGGAACCCACGTGGCTGGTTGTCCCACAGACACCAGCTGAGCACCTGACTCTGTGACAAGCAGGACTCCAGGGGCTGGGCATGCAAAGAACAACAGAGCCCCTGCCTGGTGGATGTGATGAGAGAGCAGCAGGGACACACAAATAAATGCGACATGGTGTCACAGAGAGGGTGTGAGTCTTCGGAAGAAAATAATCAAGCAGGGAGATGATGGAGCTGAGAGGAGACGCTCTTCCCAGCACGGCGGCCGCGGCCAGAGCTGGCCTGAGTGCCAGCAAGGGGCACAGTGTTCCGGGACAGGGAATGGCAACTGCAAGGGCCCTGAGGCAGGACCACGCGTGGTGTGTGCCGAGGCATAGCAAGTCAGCCAGTGCAGCTGGAGCGCAGGGGGCGCAGGGAGCGTGGCAGCAGATGATGTCAGAGGCAGGCAGGGGAAGGCAGGTCACGGGCCCTGAGGGTGACTGAGGAGGTCGGGGTCTATGCGAAGTGCAACGGGAAGCCACTGGAATGTTCTGGGCAGGGGAATGGCATGGTCTGACGACGTGGGTTTTTTTTAAATGTTTTTAAGCCTTCAGATGTGCTTTATGTCTTCAATAATGCCCTATTTCAACGGGTACACAGTGTTTTTACTTGGCAGCAGTTACGAGTTGGTTTTGGAACAATTCGGTATTACACCTTCCTTTGGGGTGACTCTGCCAATGGGGACGTGTTCCACGTTCCACTCCATTCCAGTGCGTGTGACTCCACCAGCTAATGCGGCGCCACGCGTTTGTCATGGAAACCAAGGGCACGTTTCTGGTGGCTCTGCCTTGCCACTGTTTGCTGAATGCTGCGGACACTGGGAGCACGACTCAGTGTGTTCTTGGCAAGGGAACCGTCGGGAAGTTGTCGACAGAATGGCGGCAACTGCAGCTGCTGGCTTGGTGCCATTTTGCATCCGGTCCCCTGACCAGTCTGATGATGTGTTTAGAAGGTTTCTCTCGACAGCTTGATGAAGTTGATGTGAGGGTGGAAAAAAAGAGAGGGCTCCAGGTGACGAAGGTGGCTGGAAGGCCATTAGGTGACATGCGACTTGAAATATACCAACGCACCCAGGAAGGGCCGAATGGCCTCGGAGCCGGGCTTGGGGAGGCCAAGCGGGTTGGATTTCAGCCCCACCTCATCTCCCCTTGGCCCAGTAGTGGCAAGTGGAGGTGCGGCTGATGGAGACAGGGACACTCTGGCGGAATTGAGATGTTCTGTTTGGAGAGGTGCAGTCGTCGGCCCGGGTCACAGACAGAGTAGAGTTCTGCCTCGGGTCTGATGCCAAGGCCGGGGCGGCTGAGTCAGGACCCAAAGGTGAAGGAAGGGCAGGAACTGCAAAGAGAGAGCATGACTCTGACAGGCAGAGGCATCCAGGGGATGCTCCAGGGAGGCAGGCAAGGCCACGCAGCTCGCTTAGGGCACACATAGGCTTGATTCACCTCCCAGGAGCTTCAGGCTCCCGATGGGACGAGGAGGCTGTGCAGGCCATCACGTGGCCAGGACTTTTGGGGCAAGTCAGGCCGGCACACATTGGAGCCCCCCAGGACTCCCGCTGTAACAGGTGAGGCGGTGACTGCCGCGTGGCCACCTGCTTCCTGAGCCAGTGGGGCACGACCAACCGGCGAACAGAGAACTTAAAAACACCCCAGAGGGCCCCTTGAGAACCCGATGCTATTAAAAACGGCCCATCCTCCTTTATCAACGCTCACGGCCCGTGAGTTCCACATTTGCCGAGCAAAACTCAGGTAGTTCCCAGCTGACAGGGGTCCACGTACAAAAGCGCCAGGTAACCACATCCCAAAGCAAAGCTCTGGAAACCAGGCCGGGGCCAGGTGGGGTTTATGCCCTGCTCGTGTCGGCCCGTTTTCTCGAGAAAGCCCCTCTTTTGAGGGAAATGGAGGGAATTTGGTGCCTTCCAGCTGTTCTGTGAAATTCAACCTCCCAACAAACCTAGCTATGCCTGGCGCTTCCCCCAAGGCCCCTTTCCAGATCCGAAGACAAATCGAGGCCGTATTTCACAGGCGCGTTATATCCGCATCCTCAGCAATTATAAACCACATGCAGTTAACGGGAAACTCCAACCAAGTAATCGCTGATCATATAAACGGACCCTAAATACTCCTTAGGGATGACAGCTCTAAGGTGGCAGCGTCTGCAGCTCCCTTGTGCCCTAAATCTGATTGACATGTTCCTCCTGGAACGTCGCCCCCCAATATCCCAGTGGCTGTCACCTTCCTTCTGAAGTAGAAGGTTTTACACATCCCTTTCATTCTGATTTTCATCAAACTTCCACTCTCTCTTAAATGTTCCAATGTAACAAGTTAGGAGGCAATATGTGTCAAGGGGAATGAACATTGGATATTTTTGAAAACTCATGCCGCCAAACACTCACCTCTTTCTGGGGCCTTGTGGTAAAGTGACAGAGCCCAAGTTTTTCAAGTGTTTTAAAGAGCAAGGACAAAATGAAGGAGTTGGTTTCCCTGCTACCGCATTAAAAGCACATAGGCGTGGGAAACGGATGTGGCTCAAGAGGCTCGGCGTCCGTCTACCATATGGAGAGACCGGGGTTCGATCCCCAGTACCTCCCGGTGAAAAAAATAATAAAAATAAAATAAAATAAAAGCAGTTTAAAAAAAAAAAAAAAAAAAAAAAAAAGCACATAGGCGTAGTGCAGGACAAAAACACATTCTCTCTCGGCCCACCAGAATGTTCTAGGAACCATAACAAATGACCACTGCTCCCAGCTGCTTCGCTCTCTCTGCGCTCTCGCCACCATTCTAAGCGCTTCCCATTTGTGTCATTTAGTCCTGGCAACCAGCCCACGAGGGGGCTACTGTAACCGTCCCCCGTACAGGACACTTGTCACTCCATGAATGGAGACGGCGCGGTAGGGTCGCTTCTCGCACACCTCCAGGGACCGCCAGGCATGTTGTCTGCCCAGGGTCTATGTGAACAGTTCCTCTACGCAGGGGCACGGGTCAAAAACGGCCTGCGCGCCTGAGGACTTACTGTGTGCCACGCGCCGTCCTCCCCCTTTCAGGGGGGCACAGTCGGGGCGAGGTGGTGAAGCCAGGACTCAAGCTGGCTTCGGAGGCCCCGGAGGACCTCAGCTGCTTCACTGGTAGAATTTTCTTCTCAGCAGACATTCACTCAAAACACCTAGTCCCTCCCACTCTCCCCACAGGCAATAAATGGCTAAGTGTTGAGGGACATGGGGGGGGGGCGCGATGTGGGTGGCCTAGGTTACCTCCCAATGTCTAGAGAGTCCAGGGGGAGTGGCGGAGGAGTGCATATCATTTGTAAAGAACTAGCCCTGCAGGTTATGGTGTTTACCTACATCAATCTTTTCACTGACAGCAAAGCTGGGAGACCACGGCACTGCCCTCACCAGGGTTTGGAGGATGCCACCCCCCCCAAGCCCCCCAAGAGTGACAACTCTGGAAAGGATGGATGCAAAATGATTACCGTGGCAGAGGGAGGGACATCTATTGTTTTCATAATTACATGTACATTGATTCCAAAGGAATTACACACACATACATTATATAACCAGCACATCAAACTGAGGCTTCTGGGATTCAGGGTGACTCTAAATTACATTTTTAGTTTCCCGAACAGCTGATTTACCATCCACACACAAAATTAAGTAAGTAATATTAAGACTAAAGAATTGAGTGCATGGGAAACGGATGTGGCTCAAAAGGTTCGGCGTCCGTCTACCATATGGAGAGACTGGGGTTCGATCCCCGGTACCTCCCGGTAAAAAAAAAAAAAAAAAAAAAAAGAATTGAGTGCGTACTATGTGCCAGGCGCTGCAGTGTTTTAAGCGGCTTGCTCTGTTCTCATTCGATCCTCACGATCGGGGTGGCATCATCACAAGTGGGGGGACCCACTGTTATGTGGCTTACTCTGAGTCAAGCTAGGAGTTTGAGGGCTGGATGTGGACCCAGGGGGTCTGAGTCCAGATCAGGCTCTCCTCACCACCTCCCCAAGTTGGGCACCTCCCCACACACACACCCCCCCTCCAATTCCAGGGGGACTAAAGTTTAGCAGACATTGGCCTGGGAAGTTAAAACACCAAAACCAGCAACTAGCGCTCACTGCTTACAACTTACTCCCAGCCCTGCACCAAGTCCGTCACACACATCCCATCCTCCCAGGGCCCCTCCTGATCATTCCACAACTGTTCCCTGAGAGCCTGCTGGGTGCCAGGCCCCCAGGCTGCCACTGGCAATCCGGCAGACGTGGCCCCTTCCAATGGCGCTCTGAGCAGGATGGATGTGTAACTGCAAACCAGCGACTGCTACACAGGAAAGGATTGAGGTGACTTGTGGCAGTGGGGAGTTATAGACCCATCTGGGATGGTCAGGGAAGGTGTTCCCAAAGTGGCATTTAAAATACAACCCTGGGCATTCTCTCCGAGCAGGCGTGAATGCCTCCTGATCCCTAGTTCTCACCCAAACCCTGAACTTCCACTGCATGTCCCTCTCATGGGAGAGGGTGTTAAATGATTAAATGATGGATCAAAGGGGTTTGTTCCTACCCCACCCCATATCTATTTAAGGCCTGCTTCCCCTACCAGCCAGGCCTTGAGAGCACCCAACCCCTGAGCATGTGGCACCCAGTAGGGACTCAACCCCTATTTGCTTAACAGTGAAAGAGGGAATTGGACCAGTCAAAGACAATAACACTGCCAGGAACCATTTTACAGGCTTTGACCAACTCCCTCTGTGAAATTATCCCCGTTTCACTAACGAGGAGACCAGAGGCTCAGAGAGCTTAAGCCACTTGCCTAAGAACACACAGCTAAGTGGCCACCGGCGCCAGGGATCACACTCTAACCCAACCTGATTTCACACTGAAAACTTGTTTCCAACGCCTGGGAAATGGCTCTTGCGCTTACTCACTTTCTACCTTTCCCAAACATTCACTCCAAAAAAAAAAAAAAAAAAAAAGGAAAAAGAAAAAGCAAGAGCCTCAATCTGGAAAACAAATCGGGAGGGAAGGGAAAAAAAAGGGTGCAAAACAAACAGAAAGCTTTCGACGGCAAACCTCTCTCGTCTGGGCTCCCCCACTTCGGGGCAAACATTTTTCAAGTCGCTACCTGCACGGGACTGGGGGAAGCTTTTCTGTATGTTGCTTTTTTTTGGGGGGAAGGGGGGTTTTATGCCCTTCCTGGAAAACCTGGAAGGACGTGATTTTTTAAAAATTTTACAAAATTTGACGTCGGCTTTGTGACGGCGGAGGGGGAGCTGCTGATGCGGATCCTGGGCACATTTGGGTTTTCCCGACCGCAGCCCGGCCCAAGAGGCAACGCTGGGATCGGACCTGTTACAACACGGGCAGAAGAGCCCCGATGCCTGGCTATTGTTGCAGCCGCGGCGGAGATGGGGGATCGGGAACCCGGGGCGGCCCAGGGCGGGGGGAGGGGGCGCCGAGCTTTGTGCCGACACCCCGGCGGGCGCGCGGCCTCCTCGCCGCCCGGGGTCCCCAGCGCCCTCCCGCCCGCGGATGCTGCAGCCGCCGCGGCCTCGCTGCTCCAGGGCCTGGGCGGCGCGCGCGGCTGCGGGCCAGGGCTTCTTGACCCTCGGGCGCCGCCGTACCCCGGCCCCGCTCCGGGCGCCGGCGGCCCCCTCCCCCCTCGGCGCCCCGGCTCCATTCAAACCGTCCTCCCCAGCCCCGCGCCACGCTCCCTCCACCCCACCCCACCCCTGCGGCCCGCGTTCCTTACCGGGAGCCGCCGGCGGCGTCGCCTTCCCGACGCCGCCCCCGCCCCTCCGCGCGGGGCCGGGGGCAGAGTGGGCGTCTCGCCTTTCCTCACCAAACAAAGAAGCCGCCGCCGCCGAGCGAGGGGAAGCCTCGCACGCGCGCCCGCCTCGACCGCCCCCCCCAACAACACACACACACACACACGCGCGCACGCGCGCCGGCTCCCCTCCCCCCACGCCTCGGCCGGCCTCGAGCTTCCGCCGCCCGCCCGGCCCCGGGCGCGCGCACACGCCCCCGCCCTTCCGCTCCCCGTGCGCCCGCGCCGACAGCCGCGAGAGGGGGGCGGGGCCCGGAGGGAGCACGCGCACGGGGTGCCCCGCCCCTTTGGGGCCGGAACGGGTCTGCGCGTGCGCGCGGGAGGCTTCTCTCTCTCTCTCTCTCTCTCTCTCTCTCTCTCTCTCTCTCTCTCTCTCCTGCGCACGCCGCGCGGCCCTCTACGCCGCCGAGCATGCGCGGAGCGGGCGCCACTGCGGCGGGAGTTTGGGGGAGGGGTCCGTCTCGGGGTCTGGGGGCTGAGGGGACAGGGAGACCCCGGGGCCGGCCGTGAGGGTGGGAAATAGGCAGGAGGAGGCGGGCAGTTAGCGGGGCTGAGAAACGCCCTCATTCCCTGGCCGGGGCGACGGGGCCAGGCCGTGGGTGCCATTCGTTAGCTCGGCCTGGTGCTGTGTCCCGGGGCCCATGTCCTGGCGGCTCCGGACGGACAAAATCCCAGCCGTCGTGCCGCCCCGACGGTCTAGCCGGGGAGAGAGACAAGAAGGCCAATAAGCTGAATATATCGGGTGTGAGATGGAGCCACGGAGGCCCGAGGGCTTCCGAGGGGCCTGGCTCCGAAGACGACATTTGTAGTCAAGATGTGAGAGCAGTGAGGGAAAGAGCCTGTTGCAAGCAAAGGGGCTGGCAAGGGGCGAAGCTCCTGAGCCTCTAGACCCGGCATCTGGTTTTTCAAGTATCTCCAGCGCTGCCTCATTTGGTCCCTCCCCTCTGACCGGGACAAGCGCTCCCCAAGGTCGTGTCCCACAGCCTGGACTGGCCCTCCCTGCTTCTCCCCAGGCCTCCCCTTCCTCATTTTTCAGGTCTCAGCTGCCTTTGACCCCCTCATGCCCTCCCTCCATTTTCTCTGATCACCGTCTCCTTTTCCCTTCCATCCTATTTCTCGGTCTTCCTTTTATTGTCTGGCTCCCTCATTTATATGGCAAAGATGTTGCCAGTTTTAGCTTGGAGCTCCCCTTTCCCCCATAATAGATACTATTAAATTAGTATTGAAACATGAAAGAGACAGGCTGCCTGTTGAGCTGTGTTTTGGGACTGCCAGGCTCCCTCCCTGCATCAGCTCATTGGCTCTTTCCAAGACCAAGCGGCTTACTTGCAGCGTGGAGCAGAAAGTGACAGCTCTGCAGGACTCAGAAAAGCTTGGGTTTAAAACCTACCTCCATAGCACCACTTTGTGATTAATGCCACTGAATGGTCTGCTTGGGAGTGGCTGGGATGGGAGAGTTTATGTTGTATATGTTACCACAATTAAGAAAGAGAAAGAAACAGACTTAACTGCAAAACATGATCCTGGACTGGAACGATGGAGAAAATGCCCAAAGGGCATTATTGGGACAACTGGAAAAAATTCAAATGTGAGCTGTCATCTTGAACTTGGGAACTGTACTTAAGGTGGTTACATAAGTGAGTGTCCTTGGGAAATGTAGATAAAGTGTTAAGTGTTGAAGGAACATGATATATGCAACCTACTCTCAAATGTTTAGAAGATAGATAGGGAAGAGACAACAAATGTGGCAAAATGCTAAAAGTTCATAAGCCTGAATATCGGGGTATGGGGTATGTTGGAGTTCTATGTACCATTTTTATATTATCTTTCCTATAAGTTTGGAGTTATTTCAAAATAGAAAAATGAAAAAATAAAACCAACCTGCAGTGTTGTTCTCTGGTGATGCCTGGGTGGTGACACCCAGTTTCTTCACCTGGAAGGTGGAAGCAGTGGTGGCACCCACTCCACGGGCTGGGGATAAGGAATCTGTGAGAGCAGGCCTTACACAGCTCTCAGAACCGTCACTAGTATTGTGAAGTAAATGCACAGTACCTGGGCAAGTGGGATTTGAACTTGGGCCTCTCTCATTCAAGTAATGTCTCTTAAGCTCCTTCAATGTGCCAAGCCCTGAGCCAGCCATGGGCCTTTGGTGACACACCGAACAGCCAGGGTTTCTGCCTCTGTGGTACATGCAGCCCATGCATTTGGTTGACTGATTACATGCTGATTACACTAATACGTAGTATCAGGGGAAATCCGAGTGCCATCAAAGAAAAGTCCAGGGTATGCTACAATCAGAGAATGAGGATTCAGGTAGACCTCCCTGAGGAGGTAGCATTTTGGCTGAGACCTAAAGGATGAGCAAGAGCAGAGAGGAGGAGGACACCTGGGGGAGGCCAGGCCAAGCCCCTAAGGGAAAAGAGGGTGGGACCAGAAAAAGGCCTGTATCACTGGAGGGACAGTGCTGGGGAAGTCAGCAGGAGCTATACCTGGCCAGACCTCGTGGGCTGTGGTGAGGATATTTAGTTTTTTTCTGGAGCATAGTGGAAAGCAGTTGAAGGGCTTTAATCAGGAAAATTCCAAGGGTGCTCTGCCTGCTGAGTGGAGGCAGAATAGAGAGGAAGTAGGGAGTCCTTGGAGGCCATGGCAGCAGCCCAGGCTGGAGAGGGTGGTGGCTTGGATTAGCGGGAAGGCAAGGGGTGGGGGTTGGAGGTAGAATGGCTAAAACTTGAAGGGCTGGCCTTGAGAGATAAGGGAGAAGGAAGGTCAAGAGTGAGATATGGGCTTTCTCTGCACCTGGGTGATGGAGATATGGAAACCCAAGGGAGGGCTCAAGAGTCCTGTTGGGATTTTATGGACAAATTGTCTGTGGGAAACAACCCTGTAGACTGGTGATTCTCGGCTGTACATTTGAATCCCTAGGGAGCTTCAAACAAAGTGCCTTTAGCTCTTATATTTAGATCAATGATATATCTTGAGTTAATCTTTGTGAATGGTCTGCAGTGAGGATTGACATGCATTGTTTTCCATAGGGATTGTCCCAGCACCAGTTTATGCTGCCCTTTCACCCACTGAATTACCTTGGCACTTTTGTCAAAACTCGATTAACTTTTAAGTGTGGCCCTGATTCTGGACTCTCTGTTCTGTTTGTTGATCTATGTATCTACCCTTATGTCAATACCACACTGTGTTGATTACTGTAGCTTTATACTAAACCTTGAAGTCAGGTAGTGTAAGTCCTCCAACTTTGCTCTTTTTAAAAATTGTTTTGGCTGCTTTAGGTACTCTGCATCTCTGTATTAATTTTAGAATCAGCCTGTCAATTTTTATTTTTTTTTTAAACTGAAGGGATTTTGATTGGGATTGCATTGAATCTGGAGATCAATTTTGGGGGAGAAGCTCCAACTTAACCATATTAAGCCTTCCAATCCATGAACATGGTATATAGCTCCATTTATGTAGGCTTTCTTTAATTTCCCTTAAATTTACTCCCTTCAGACCTTTCCTGACCACTGAAATAACTCTCTTCAAGGTCACAGGGACCTCCCTGTTGCTGAATCCAGTAGTTAGGTGTCATCTCCACCTTCCTTGACCTCTAGCAACACTTGATACATTTCCTCCTTAGAACACTATCCTATCTCGACTTTCAGGACCCTACACTCTTCTGGCTTTCTTCCCACCTCATTGGCTGCTCCTTCTCAGTCTCCTTTGATGCTTCCTCTTCTTTGCATTGACTTCTTACTCATTGGTCCTCTATCTACAGTCACCCCCTTGCTTCCGGTCATTTAGCTTTTAAAAACAAAACAAAACAAAAACTACATCCTAGGTATACATCCAAAAGAAATGAGAACAGGTCATCAAACATGCATCCATGAATGTACATGGCAGCATTATTCAAAATCTCCAGAAGGTAGAAACAACCCAAATGTCCATCAATGGATGAATGGATGAACAAAGTGTGGTATAGCCACACAATATACCCAGAATATTATTCAGCCCTAAAAAGGAAGGAAGTTCTCCTACACACTACAACATAGCTGAATCTCGAAGAGATCATGTTGAGTGAAATAAACCAGACCCAAAAGGACAAACATTGTACAATTCCATGTACATGAAATATCCAGTATAGGTAAATCCATACAGACCAAACACAACTAGTGGTTTCCAGGGGCTGAGGGGAGGGAGGAAATGGGGAGTGACTGCTTAATTGGTACGGGGTCTCCTTTTGGGGTGATGAAAAGGTTTTGGAGCTAGGTAGAGGTGGCGGCTGCACAACATTGTGAATGTACTAAAATGTCCCTGACATGCACACTTGAAAGCAGTTAATTTTATGATCATTAAATTTCACCACAGTCAAAACAAAACAAAATTGTTTAAATGACGATGACTTCCAAAGGTCTTGCCTGGACCTTTCCCTTGAAATCCAGGAAACTCCCTCCCAGACACCACTGCTTGGATATTTGATGGGTCTTTTTTTTTTTTTTTTTAAATTTTGTACATTTAATAATTGAAAATAGAAACAATTAAAAACTTAAAAGTATGGACATCACCATCCCAGTCCCCTCAGGATTAGGGGAAGAACTATGGACTAGAGTGGACTTGATGGTATTCTGTTGTACACATATGGTGATTCTAGCAATGGAAGAAATTATAACAGTGAGGTGGAGCCAGTGGCCACTGGACACTTTCAGGGCAGGGAGGGGATGTGCCGTTGAAATACAGGGACTTTTTTGGGATTTGGAGGTTGTCCTGAGTGCCGTTGTGGCAACGGATGTAGGCCATTTTAAATCAGCACACACCACTCAGAACTGTGTGGAATAGAGTGTGGTCTACGGTGTGAACTGTGGTCTATGGTTGATGGCAAGGCCCCAGGATGTGTAAGTCCATTGAGGGTGATGGGCCACACTTGTGGGAGACGTTTGTGTGGGATGTGGTGGGAGGAGTGGGAGGTGGGCAACATGGGAATCCCGGTAGGTTCCGTGTACTATTTTAGGTAATCTAAGCACCTCTTAATATATATATATATATATAAAATAAAATAAATAAAAAAGCTTAAAAGTAAAGACATGAATAAATACATACATTTCTCAATTAAAAGTACTGGGTACATATAATTTTTTTTTTTTTTAATCAAACAATATGCTACACAATATATTTGATTCATAGTAACATATTTGTCCTTTTGTGTCTGGCTTGCTTCGCTCAACATAATGTCCTCCAGGTTTATCCATGTTGTCATATGCTTTATGACTTCATTTCTTCTTTACGTGATAGGTCTTAAAGTTTAAGTTCCATCATGAAACTTTTTTCTCAAAACCCTCCTATTGGGGACAGATGTGGCTCAAATGGTTGGGCATCTGTCTCCCATATGGAGAGACCTGGGTTCGATCCCTGGGACCTATAGGCGCTTTCTTTCCCTGACCCTACTTCCTACTACTCTGCTCCTCGCTCATTCCACGTCCGCCTGTTTGGGCTTCCTGTCTGTTCTCCAAAGCTGGCTCTTTCCTGCCTCAGGAACTTTGCACACATACTTCCTGACACCTGCATAGCTCAGTCCTCCAAGGTCCCCATCCGATGTAGCAGACACCTCCTCCTGCATTTCCATCTCCTTTCTCAGGTTTATTTTTCTCCATGGCACTCATCGCCCCATATTGGCACATAAGCTCTGTGTCTGTCTCTACCACCCAGCACTGCACCCAGTGCTGCCATACAGAAGGGAAAAGGAGTGAGTTCAGCAGAGACGCTGCCTCAGCTCACACTGTATTTGGGTAAACGAGATGCTTCCTGAGGCTTTAGTATTCCACCCCCATGTATTTGTTGGCCGAGGTTGCTATAACAAATACCACACACTGGTCGGCTTAACACCAGAAATTTACTGTCTCACAGTTGTGGAGGTGAGAAGTCCAAAATGAAGGACTCAACAGGCCACACTTTCTCCTGGAGTCTGTAGGTTCCTAGTACCAGCTTGCCACATTCCTTGGGGTTCCTTGGTTTACATCTCTGCTTCTATCGCCTGGCAATCTGTTTCATTCTCTTGCTTCTTCCGACTTCTGGCTTCTACTTCCGTGTCCGATTTCCTTTGCCTACAAGGTCTTCCGCCATATTGGGTGAAGGGCTCATGACCAATTTCATTCAATTTGGCCTCATCCGAATAGGATCTTTGGAGATCCTCTTCACAGATGAGTCCACATCTTAAGGAATAGTAACATCTTCAAAGGTCCAATTTAGGAATGGGTTTAAATCCTCAGGACCGGGGGTTAGGGCTTGAGCGTTTCTTTATGGGGGGTGGGGTCCCATCCCCAACACCAGCTTCTCAGATCCAAATTAGGGACAGTGGTGCCAGCCCTGGAAGTGTGAAGACATCTGTAGACTCCACTCCCCATAATTTCGCTTGTTCTTGTCCAAGTCACCTTTGCCCACTGACATATGGGACAGCTGTGCCTGCCTCTACAGCCTGCTCAGGTGGGAAGGGTCACACAAGATGTGTGTGGGAGGGTCCATCATGAATGTAAAGGAGGGGAATAGCAAACCAGCATCACTCCCCATGCTGAGAAAATAAAATTCCGAGTTGGTTTGAGCCGTCTTGGAATCTGCAGGTTCATGCCTACGTCCTTGTGTACCTAGCACTGTGGCAATTTGATATTATTTATGAATTCCAGAAGAGGATATGGATTCTGTGTGTAAACTGGTCTGTTCCTCTGGGTGTAATACCCACCCCTTTTTTTTTTTAACTTTATTTTGTACATTTAATAATTGAAAATATAAACAATTAAAAACTAAAGAATGAATAAATATATACATTTCTCAATTAAATGTAATGGATACATAAAATTTTTGTTTTTTTTATTTTTATTTCATTTTATTTATTTATTTATTTATCCCCCCCTTGCTGCTCGCGCTCGCTGGGTCAGCCAACCACGCCATGCGGGCGGGCCTGCCCTCACCAGGAGGCCCCGGGAACCGAACCCGGGGCCTCCCACATGGTAAACGGGAGCCCTACTGATTGAGCCACAGCCGCTTCCCAAAATTTTTTTTTAATCAAACAATATGTTACATAATATATTTGGTTCATAGTAACGCATTCATACAGTATTTGTCCTTTCGTGTCTGGCTTGCTTCACTCAACATAATGTCCTCCAGGGTCATCCATGTTGCCATACGCTTTACGACTTCATTTCTTCTTACAGCTGCACAGTATTCCATCATGTGAATAGACCACAGTTTGTTTATCCATTTGTCTGTTGATGGACACCTGGGTTGTTTCCAACTTTTGGCAATGGTGAATAATGTGGCTATGAACATCGGTGTGCAGATGTCTTTTCGTGTCACTGCTCTCAGTTCTGGGTATATACCCAGTAGTGGTATTGCAGGGTCACGTGGCAAGTCTATATTCAGCTTCTTTAGGAACTGCCAAACAGTCCTCCATAGTGGTTGTACCATCCTGCATTCCCACCAACAGTGAAGAAGTGTTCCTATCTCTCCACATCCTCTCCAACACTTGTAATTCTCTGTCTTTTGAATAGTGGCCTTTCTGATAGGTGTGAAATGATATCTCATTGTAGTTTTGATTTGCATTTCCCTAATCATGAGTGATGTTGAGCATTTCTTCATGTGTTTTTTTGCCATTTGTATTTCTTCTTTGGAGAAATGTCTATTCAAGTCTTTGGCCCATTTTTTAATTGGGTCATTTGTCTTTTTATTGTTGAGTTGTAACATCTCTTTATATATCCTAGATATTAAACTCTTATCAGATATGTGATTTCCAAATATTTTTTCCCATTGAGTCAGCTGCCTTTTCACCCTTATGACAAAGTCCTGCGAGGTGCAAAAGTGTTGAATTTTGAGGAGGTCCCATTTATCTACTTTTTCTTTTGTTGCACGTGCTTTGGGTGTAAGGTCCAAGAAACCACCACCTACCACAAGGTCTTGAAGATGTTTCCCTCTATTTTCTTCTAGTAGTTTTATGGTCCTGGCTTTTATATTTAGATCTTTGATCCATTTTGAGTTGATTCTTGTATAGGGGGTGAGATAGGGGTCCTCCTTCATTCTTTTGGTTATAGATATCCAGTTCTCCCAGCACCATTTGTTGAGGAAACCGTTTTTTCCCATTAGCGTGGGCTTGGTAGTTTTGTGAAAAACCAGTTGACTGTATAGGTGAGGGTATATTTCTGGGTTCTCAATTCTATTCCACTGATCGATGGGTCTATCTTTATGCCAGTACCATGCTGTTTTGACCACTGTAGCTTTGTAATATATTTCAAGGTCAGACAGTGAAATTCCTTCCACATCACTCTTCTTTTTTAGAATGCTTTTGGCTATTTGGGTGCACTTACCCTCCCAGATGAATTTGTGATACCCCTTTGATTGTATTAAATTCAAAGTTTTCACTTTTACATTATTAAATCAAGATTAGGGCTTGATTCAATCACGTCATTAGGACATGCAGGGTTGAGTCCCCGCCCCCTTGTTGGGCTATATAAATGGAAGCTCAATCAAGAGCATGGATGTAGGGAAGCGGCTGTGGCTCAATCAGTAGGGCTCCCGTTTACCATATGGGAGGCCCCGGGTTCGGTTCCTGGGGCCTCCTGGTGGAGGCAAGCCCGCCCGCACGGCGTGGTTAGCTGACCCAGCGAGCACAAGCAGCAAGGGGGGGATAAATGAATAAATAAATAAAATCTTTAAAAAAAAAAAAAAAAAAAAAAGAACATGGATGTAGAAGAACACAGAGAAAGAGAGACAGCTCTATAGACATGGCAGAGGCCCTGGGAAGAGACATGAGCCTGATAGTCCACAGCTGACCTTGTGAAGAGACCAGAGAATCTGCTCCCGGAAAGAAACAAGCCCTCCAGCCTACAGCTGAGATGGGAAGAAGCTGGGCCCATGGAGCCTTAAGAGGAAGAGGAAGAGGAAGGCTGAACTCTGGCAGACATCGCCCGCCATCTTGCTTCAACATGTGGCAACAGAGTTTGGTGAGGAAGTAACTTTGAGCTGGACTTTTTAGGGCCTTGTAACTGTAAGCTTCCATCCTAAATAAATACCCTTTATAAAAGCCAACAGATTTCTGATACTTTGCATCAGCACCCCTTTGAGCTGACTAATACAAGCACCTTATGACATGGGAGTTTCTCGCTTTTTTCACACAGAGATGGCCCTTACTAGGGGTGGCTCAGAGGAGGATGGAATCATCTCTTGTGCCTCAATTGTGAGGACTTGAAATTAAAAGGCTCAATGGCAAGCCTAACAAAAAAAAAAAAAAAAAAAAAAAGGCTGCCCAAGGGAAGCAGATGTGGCTCCCATCTACCATATGGGAAGTCCAGGTTTCGATTCCTGGGGCCTCCTGGTGAAAAGTAAGCTGGCCCTAGCAGAGTGTTTGCTCATGCAGAGTGCTGACTTGCATGGAGAGCTGGCGCAGCAAGATGGTGCAACGAAGAGAGACAATAGGGGACACGGCAGACCAGGGACTTGAGGTGGCATAAGAGATTCAGTGCCTCGCTCCACTCTGGAAGTTCCCAGGATCGGTTCCCAGAGACGCCTAAAGAGAAGACAAGCAGACACAGAAGAACACACAGAGATCAGACAGTGAGCACAAAACAATGAGGGGGGAGGAATAAATACAAATAATAAATAAAAGGCTGCCCAAGTCCAATACATGAAAATGTAAAATGCATCATCTTTTTAGTTGCCTCTGTAAGGTGAATAAATTTTCAGTAAACTCTTTAGATCTTCCTTGGAATCTGGCCTGGCTTATTTATTAACCAAACATGCATTTATTCATCAAACATGACCTACTGCCCTCAAAAGTAGGCTTCCCAAGAAAATCATTTCTCCAAATCAAGCAGCGAGATGTGTAATTCTCACCACTTCCAAATTCTAAATCCAAAGCAATAGATTTATTTTAGCAGGCAGCTTCAGTTTTAACAAAACTTAGCAAATAACCAGCAGTGTCATGTTATGTTTACACTAAACCACACAACGTCAAACAGGTAACTACAGGTGGGAACTTAACTCTCCACGTGTGTCATAAATTTTATATTTGCTTTATTCCAATGATAGTATGTTTTATTTTAGGTTGGGTTTATCAAACTCTTCTAAGGCATCAGTTGTGAATTATTACACTATGGGCCCCCATCAAATATTTGGGCTAGGCATTATACATTTAAGCCATTTTTCCAAAGAGGACAAACAGATGACAGATAAGTGCATGAAAAGATACTCAACATGATTGAGGAAAATGCAAATTAAAACCACAACAAGAGGGAAGCGGCTGTGGCTCAATCAGTAGGGCTCCCGTTTACCATATGGGAGGCCCTGGGTTCGGTTCCCGGGGCCTCCTGGTGAAGGCAAGCCCACCCGCACGGCGTGGTTAGCTGACCCAGCGAGCACAAGCAGCAAGGGGGGGATAAATGAATAAATAAATAAAATCTTTAAAAAAAAAACAAACCACAAGATATCTCTACATACCTATCAGAATGACTAAAATCAAAAGAAGTGACAACACAAAATGCTGGTGAGGTTATGGAGCCACAGGAACTCTCATCCATTCCTCAGATCCTGGTAGTGTTGGAACCATTCAGTATCTTGACTGTAGTTGGAGATATGGGTGATAAAATTGATAAAATTGCACAGAACTTAATAATCACTCACACACACACAGATGAGTATAACTAAAACGGAGGAAAACTGAATAAGATCAGTAGATTGTAACAATATCCATATCCCAGAAAATTCACATGAGAAGTGTGTATTCTCAGATTAAACACACACACACTCACACAAGAACAGGAGAGAACAAACACACCCAAATGGAAAGGGCAGGCTGCTGAGCCTGGGATTCTTGTCCTTGATCACACATCCAGGGGCTAGCAGGTCTTAACCAAGGACAGTGCCGGTCTCATAGCTGGGGGAAGGACAGGGACCTGGAGATTTGCACACCCCTTGGGCAGGCTGCATGTACTACTATCTAATTTAAATAAATCCTTGGATGGCTCATGATGAAGCTCAGACTTCTTAATGTGGTTCATAAGGCCCAGCTCCCCTCCAGCCTCTTCTCTGTCATTTCTTGCTCTACCTGCTTCAAACAATGGCCTCCTGGAATAAACTGCAGGCCTTCTTTTGTCCTTTTGGGGTCTCCCAGAATTTGCACATGATTCCCCCAGCATGGAGGTCCTCTTCCTTCTTAACTTCCCTTCTAGGTGCAGGTAGCTCCTGCCTGAGGGCTCAGTTTAGATTAAACCTCTATCTCCTGCTCCAGACTGGGTTAGAGACCCCTCCTCTGTGGTGAGAAATAGGGACATTTGTAAGCAGGATAATCCTTTTGGAAATGTGTCAAAGGGGTGACCTTAACAAGCCAAAGCATGTGGGCTAAAGGCAGTCAGTTTAAAGGGACTGCAAATTAATATTAGCAACAAGAGCTAACATTTCTGCACTTCCTGGGTGCGAGGCACTATTCTAAGCCATTGTATTAGTCAGGGTTCATTAGGGAAACAGAATCAGCAGGAGATATCTGTAAATAGCATGAGATTTTATAAAATTCTCTCATGTGACCGTGGGGATGCACAAGTTCAGATTCCACAGGCAGGCTGCAAACCAGGGGCTCGGATGAAGTTCCGATGAAGGTCCTTGATGAGTTCCCAGAAGACACTGGCTGTCCAAAGAAGAGCTGGAAAACTCTCTCTGAATGCTAAGATCACTTCCCCTTTTAACGCATTCAACCAATTGGATAAAACGTCACTCATTGCGGATAGCAATCTCCTTGGTTGATTGAGGATGTAGTCAGACATCTATGCAAGGAACTCACTGATGACCAGAATCCATTAATGTCCTTGTATTACAATTAGCCCAGTGCTTGCTTGACCAAACAACTGGGCACTATTACCTGGCCAAGGTGACACATTAGCCTAACCATCACAGTCCACCCCTTGTCAACTTGGCAACCATACACATCACCTTAAACCATACTTAGTCTCCAAATAAAAACAATAATAGAAATGCATATATTTCTACCTAAGAATGTTCAACTGTCCTGTGCACAATCGGAAATGCATTAATTCCCTACAGAATAGGGTGCAAGTTCTTGGGTAATTTTCACTCTTAAACTTGACGTCCTTAAATGTTATGGACGTGAAACTAATACAACTTATCATATGGTAAAGGGAAAAGGTTTGGGAAGAAAACAAAGATATTAATTATATGTACATATACAATTATACACATAACAAAACAAGGAAGAAAGGTTCATGACGATTACAGTCCTCATTTCTGTAACTAGTCACATGGTTGAAGTTCATATTTATCACTACCTTCTTCCACTACCCATTCCATGTTCCTGTTATGCTCAGCAAGCACCTCAGTTGGCCATGGTTCTTTGCCTGGTGGGGTGACCCAAACTTTCATTCCTGGAGATTCTGAGCCATTTTTAGTCCTACTTGGATTGGGTTGTTGCAATTTTCCAGTGACTTTAATCACAGGGCATGGCAGGACTAGGAGACGCCCTAGAGGATCTCCTGCATTCCAGGCAAACTCTTCTTTACCCCCATTACGTAGCTGTAGTCCTATTTCCCCTTGATAGTCAGGATCAATCACCCCAGCCAGTACAGTAATTCCCTTCTTTGCCTGTTGATTCACAGGTAAGAGGAGCCCAAAGGGGCCAGGTGGCAGTCTTCACTTCCAGTTCAATGGAATCATTGCTGTGTTCCCTGGTGGCAGCACTCCTCCTTTTGGGACTAAAGCCTGTAGACCAGCAGAGCTTAAGGTTTCAGGGACAGGAAGCAAAAATTTTCCTGGTGGGTCACTAGGGGTAATAGTGAGTGGTGCCACTCCCATTTCCACCCCTTGATTCCTGGAGCCATGAATCCTGGATATGGGATAAACAGCACCATAGAGAGGATGCTGATTCAGAGCATACATGGCCTCCTGGAGAACATTGCCTCAGCCCTGCAAGGTATTGCCACCTAGTTGGTGCCATAATTAAATCTTCAAGAGGCCAGTCCACCTTTCTATCAATTCATCTGCTTTAGGATGATAGGGAACATGGTAAGACCAGTGAATTCCACGGGCATGTGCCCATTCCCGCACATCAGTTGCTGTGAAATGGGTTCCTTGATCAGAAGCAATACTGTGTGGAACGCCATGGACGTAGATAAGACATTCGATAAGTCCACGGATGGTAGTTTTGGACGAAACACTGCGTTCAGGGAACACAAACCCATATCCAGAGCATGTGTCTATTCCAGTTAAAACAAACCACTGCCCCTTCCATGGTGGAAGTGGCCCAATGTAGTCCACCTGCCACCAGGTAGCAGGCTGGTCACCTCGAGGAATGGAGCCATATTGGGGGCTGAGTGTGGGTCTCTGCTGCTGGCAGATTGGGCATTCAGCAGTGGCTGTAGCCAAGTCAGCCTTGGTGAGGGGAAGTCCATGTTGCTGAGCCCATGCATAACCTCTATCCCTACCTCCGTGGCCACGTTGTTCATGAACCCATTGGGCAATGACAGGAGTGGCTGGGGAAAGAGGCTGAGCGTTAGCCACAGAGCAGGTCATCTTATCCATTTGATTATTAAAATCTGCCTCTGCTGAAGTCACCCTCTGGTGAGCATTCACGTGGAACACAAATATTTCCACGTTTTTGGACCACTCAGAAAAGTCTATCCACATAGCTCTTCCCCAGACTTCCTTGTCACCAATTTTCCAATCATGTTTCTTCCAAGTCCCTGACCATCCAGCCAAACCATTGGCAATAGCCCATGAATCAGTGTATCCACACACCTCTGGCCGCTTTTCTGCCAAGCGAAATGAACAACCAGGTGCACTGCTCGAAGCTCTGCCCACTGGGAGGATTTGCCCTCACCGCTATCCTACAGGGACATCCCAGAAAGGGGCTGCAGTGCCGCAGCTGTCCACTTTTGGGTGGTACCTGCATATCATGCAGAACCATCTGTAAACCAGGCCTGAGTTTTCTCATCCTCAGTCAGGGACTGAGGGACTCCCCAAGAGGCCAAAGCTGTGGGCTGGGAAAGAGAAGGTAACACGGCAGGGGTGGTGACCATGGGCATCTGGGTCACATCCTCATGTAACTTACTTGTGCCTTCAGGACCTGCTCGAGCCCTATCTCGTATATACCACTTCCACTTTATTATGGAGTGCTGCTGTGCACGCCCAACTTTATGGTTTGGTGGGTCAGACAATACCCAGCTCATGATAAGAACTCAGGTCTCATGGTAACTTGATGGCCCATGGTTAAGCGTTCAGTCTCTACTAAGGCCCAGTAGCAAGCCAAAAGCTGCTTCTCCAAAGGGGAGTAGTTATCTGCAGAGGATGGCAAGGCTTTGCTCCAAAATCCTAAGGGTCTGCGTTGTGATTCCCCTATAGGGGCCTGCCAAAGGCTCCAGACAGCATCTCTATTTGCCACTGAAACTTCCAGCACCATTGGATCTGCTGGATCATATGGTCCAAGTGGTAGTGCAGCTTGCATAGCAGCCTGGACCTGTCACAGAGCCTCCTCTTGTTCCAGTCCCCAATCAAAACTAGCAGCTTTTCTGGTCACTTGGTAAATGGGCTGGAGTAACACACCCAAATGAGGAACGTGTTGTCTCCAAAATCCGAAGAGGCAAACTAAGCGTTGAGCCTCTTTTTTAGCCGTAGGAGGGGCCAGGTACAACAGCTTATCCTTTCCTTTATTTTTTTTTATTTTTTTATTTTTTATTTTTTTTATATTTGAATTTTTATTTGATTTCAATTTTTTAAATTTTGGAAGAGGACAGTAGAAATCTTGTGTTTTGGTGGGACTGGAAATAAAATTCTAACAAAGAAATAAATGAGTACCTTCTGCCAAGTCTTATTTTTTTCATACATTTTTTCCAGTAAATATTTGCAACAGGATTCACACAAACCAAAATATCCTTTCCTTTAGAAGGGATATCTCAACAGGCCCCACACAACTGGACACCTAGAAATTTCACTGAGGTGGAAGGACCCTGTATTTTTGTTGTATTTATCTCCCATCCTCTCTCATGCAAATGCCTTACCAATAAATCTAGAGTCTTTGCTACTTCTTGCTCAGTAGGTCCTATCAACACGATATCATCAATATAATGGACCAGTGTGAAGTCTCATGGGAGGGAGAGACGAGCAAGGTCCCTGAGGACAATATTATGACATAGGGCTGGAGAGTTGATATACCCCTGAGGCAGGACAGTGAAAGTATACTGCTGGCCTTGCCAGCTGAAAGCAAACTGTTTCTGGTGGTCCTTACTAATGGCATTTGAGAAAAAACCATTTGCCAGATCAACAGCTGGATACCAGGTACCAGGGGAAGTGTTGATTTGCTCAAGCAATGATACCACATCTGGGACAGCAGCTGCAACTGGAGTCACCACCTGGTTAAGTTTACGATAATCTACTGTCATCCTCCAAGATCCATCTGTTTTCTGCACAGGCCAAATAGGAGAGTTGAATGGGGATGTGGTGGGAATCACCACCCCTGCATCCTTCAAATCCTTGATGGTGGCACTAATCTCTGCAATACCTCCTGGAATCAGTGTTATTTTTCATTTACTATTTTGCTAGGCAGGGGCAGTTCTAGAGGCTTCCACTTGGCCTTTCCAACCATAATAGCCCTCACTCCACAAAGCAGGGATCCAATGTGGGGATTCTGCCAGTTACTGAGTATGTCTATTCCAATTATGCATTCTAGAACTGGGGAAATAACCACAGAATAGGTCTGGGGACCCACTGGACTCACTGAGAGATGGACCTGAGCTAAAACTCCATCAATCACCCAACCTCCATAAGCCCCTACTCTGACTGGTAGATGAGAGAGAGGTTTTGGGTCTCCTGGAATTAATGTCACTTCTGAGCCAGTATCTAATTATCCCCCAAATGTCTGATCATTTCCTTTTCCCCAATGCACAGTTACTCTGGTAAAAGGCTGTAGGTCTCTTTAGGGACAGTTGGGAGGAAGATGAACAGTATAAATATTTTTGGCAGTGTAACAGGATCCTTCTCCAAGGGGAGCTTGCCTATTCCCTATCAAGGGACTCTGGGTCTGTAAACTTTCAAATCTAGGAATTGATTAAGGGGCCGTGATTCTCTGTGTCTGTAATTAGAGTTAGAGCTTTGTTCACTTAACCTAGAACTCTTCTGCTTATATAGATCCAGAAGAAATTTAGTAGACTGCCCATGTATTTCACTTCTGGGTACCCCATGATCTATCAGCCAGCGCCATAACTGTACGTGACTCAGAGTATTTTGAGTCTGTCTTTCATATATTTCAGTAGCCACACCCACCTCGTCTTTGGCGATTAACTGCCAATACTTGACTTTCTCTGGTCCCAGATCTGATCATCCCCATAATGTTTAAGGATTCTAGTTCCATTACAGCAGTTCCTACAGTAATATCTGAACTATAGAGAAGAGCAACCAAAGAGCTCTTCAGGGAAGATGGAGTTAGTCTTACAAATTCATTCCTCACAGTCCTGGTTAAAGGTGTGTCCTCTGGACATTCCTGGGGATGGATGGGCAGGTCTCAAATGGTAAATCCATTCTAGCATTCCAATCTCTCTAAGCCTTTGAATCCCCTCATCTACTGTATGCCAGGGAAATGGGGCATCTCAACCTCAGACATGCTAGGCCATCGTTTGGTCCATGCTTCAGTCAGCCACCCAAACAAACTGTTAGAGCCCTTTCTAACCCCTCGAGCTACAGCGTTGAATCCAGAATTTCTGCTTAGTGGGCCCATATCAATAAATTCAGCCGGGTCCAACTTTATATTCCTTCCACCATTATCCCATACCCTTAGTATCCATTCCCACATGTATCCCCCTGATTTATGTCTATATAAGTTGGAAAACTCACACAGTTCTTTCAGAGTGTAGCATACTTCCTCATGGGTCACACTTTGTATTTCACCTTTGGGGGCTTGTTGTGATTTTAGTCTAATAATAGGTCTTGAAGAGAAGAGGGGTGATGGGGGTGGGTAAGGAGAAGGATTAGAAATGCCTTGCAAGCTACTGACCTTAGGGCATTCCTTTGAATTTTCATATGGTAAAACAGGATTAATCTCTTCAGGCAGATTCCTCAGGGCAGGGTGGAGATTGGGCAGGTGCATGCTGGAGTTTGGCTGGTACTTGCCCCAGGGCTGGGAGGAGGTCCAGACTCCCTGGGACAGGCTGGAGGCTGGGTGATACAAGCTTGACATTGTGTGGTGTCCACCGGGCAGGCCATCGCAGGTTTATTTGGCAAAGTCTCAGCAGAATTTAGGGTCCCAGTGTCCCCACCGATATCATCCTCATCCCATATGTCTCTGTCCCAATCTTCGGGGTTCCCCTCCTTTCTAATCAATGCCTTCACTTTAACAGCAGATGCCCTGTGAGGTTGAGATTTTAGTTTCCTTTGTTACTCTGCTACTCCTACAATGAGAGACTGAGTCTGGTGTTCAGAGCACACATAGAAACTTTCACATGATTCATGCAGCGTTTAAGTTTCAAATTTGAAGGCTTTAGCTCACCTCTTTCTTTTGTAACTGTATCCAGAGCATCTAGGAGGAGCCAGCCAACATCATTGTACCTTTGGACTCCATAAAACTCTGTTAAGGTGTTGAAAACACTCTCACCCAGATCCTTGCCTCTTTTTTTTTGTTTTTTAAACTTTATTTTGTACATTTTTTTTTTGAAGTCAAACCAATACTATGTTGATTGCAGAATTAGATTTTCAAATATTTTCCCAACATATTACACAGCTATGTTCATTTTATAATTCTTTAAGCAATATATTTATGATTTCTTTACTTTTCTGAAATCATATTATATATATATATTTTTTTTTTAACTTTATTTTGTACATTTAATAATTAAAAACATAAGCAATTAAAAACTAAAAAGTAGGGAAGCGGCTGTGGCTCAATCAGTGGGGCTCCCGTTTACCGTATGGGAGGCCCCGGGTTCGGTTCCCAGGGCCTCCTGGTGAAGGCAAGCCCGCCCGCACGGCGTGGTTGGCTGACCCGGGAAGCGCAGGCAGCAAGGGGGGGATAAATGAATAAATAAATAAAATGTTTAAAAAAAAAACAAACTAAAAAGTAAACAAGGATGAATAAATATATACATTTCTCAATTAAATGTAATGGATACATGTAAATTTTTTTTTTTTTTGAATCAAACAATATGTTACACAATATATTTGGTTCATAGTAACGCATTCATACAGTATTTGTCCTTTTGTGTCTGGCTTGCTTCACTCAACATAATGTCCTCCAGGTTCATCCATGTTGCCATATGCTTTATGACTTCATTTCTTCTTACAGCTGCATAATATTCCATCATGCGAATAGACCACAGTTTATTTATCCATTCATCTGTTGATGGACACCTGGGTTGTTTCCAACTTTTGGCAATGGTGAATAATGTGGCTATGAACATCGGTGTGCAGATGTCTGTTCGTGTCACTGCTCTCAGCTCTTCTGGGTATATACCCAGTAGTGGTATTGCAGGGGTTGCCTCTTATAAGCATGGAAGTAGAGGAATCCAGTGATGATATTTTACGTATCTCCATTGCCAATTCATGGCATGGACTGTCAGTGGTCTCTTCCTTATTGGAAAGGAAGACATTAGTACCCCTGAGTCCAATTCGAGTAGAGAGCCAATTGCAAAACTCCCAGAACCACCTCAGACATCCCATGTTTAAGACTCTCTTCCTCAAGAACCACTCCTGGTACCAGCTGTATTAGTCAAGGTTCTCTAGGGAAACCGAATCAGCAGGAGATACCCGTAAATAGTATGAGATTTTATGAAATTCTCTCACGTGACCGTGGGGATGCACAAGTTTAAGTTCCACAGGCAGGCTGCAAACCAGGGGCTCTGATGAAGGAACTTGAGTTCCCAGGAGACACTGGCTGTCCAAAGAAGAGCTGGAAAATTCTCTATGAATGCTGAATTTACTTCCCCTTTTAAAGCATTTAACTGATTGGATCAAACATCACTCATTGCTGATGGCAATCTCCTTGCTTGATTGTGGATATAATCAGTCATCTATGCAATAAACTCACTGATGACTAAAGCCCATAAATGCCCTTGTATTACAATTAGCCCAGTGCTTGCTTGACCAAACAACTGGGCACAATTATCTGGTCATGTTGACACATTAACCTAACCATCACAGCCATGTATATAGAAATTAAAATATAATGGGATCCTCAAAAAGCTAAACATAGAATTACTATATGACCCAGTAATCCCACTCCTCCAGATATACCCCCAAAGAATTGAAAACAGGCACTCAAAGAGATCCTTGTACACCAAAGTCCATAGCAGCATTATTCACAATAGGCAAAAGGGGGAAACGTTCCAAGGGCCCATTGTCAGATGAATGGCTCAGCCATATGTGGACCATATCCACACAACGGAATATTGTTTAGCCATAAAAACAGAATTAAGTTCTGATTTGTGCTACAACATGGGCAGAACTTGGAACACTTTCTGCTAAGCGAAAGAAGGCAGGTGAAAAAGGAAAAATATTGCGTGGTTCCACTTATATGAAATATCAGGAATAAGCAGATTCATAGAGACAAATAGTAGAAGAGGTCAACAGGGGCCACGGGGAGGAGGGAAAGAGTAGTTAGTGGTTAAAGGCTCAGCGTTTCTGTTTGAGGAGATGGAAAAGTTTTGGTCATGGGTGGGGGTGATGGGAGTACAACATTGCAAATGTACTGACTGCTACTGAATTGTATACTTAAAATGGTTAAAAGAGCAGATTTTTTTTTCACTATTGGAAAACCAAATTTATTATAGATATTTCTAGAATCATTTTCTTAAATATAAAAACGATGGATTATTTTAATATTCAGAAGTACTTAGTCTTGTGAATTGCTATTTTCTGTCTTAATCGAGTTAATTAAAAGAGCAGATTTTATGTTATAAATAATATATATACAGGTAATATTGCCTATATAAAACTGTTTCTCTTTGAAACTGAACAAAACGTTAGGCATGCTAATGTTACAAGATGTTAATATCAGGCAATTAAAAAATCATTATGCTAAGTGAAAGAAACCAGACACAAAGCACTAAAAATATATATTATATAGGTATAATGGAAATGCAAAATGGTACAGCCACTTTGAAAGACAGTTTGGCAGTTTCTTACAAAGCTAAATATGGTCTCGCGATATGATCCAGCAAGCACGCTCCTAGGTATCGACCCAAGTGTGATGGTTAGGCTAATGTGTCAACTCGGCCAGGTAATTGTGTCCAGGTGTTTGTTCCAGCAAGCACTGGGCTAATTGTAATACAAGAGCATTTATGGACTTCAATCACCAGTGAGTTTACTGCGTGGATGGCTGATTACATCTGCATCAATCAGGGAGATTGCATCATCAATGGGTGGCGCTTTTATCCAATCAGTTGAATGACTTAAAAGCGGAAGTGGTTTCAGCATTCAGAGAGAATTTCCCAGCTCGTCGTTGGACAGGCATCTTCTCCCAGAGACTCATCAACGACCTTTCATCGGGCTTTCATCGGAGCCACTGGTTTGCAGCCTGCCTGCAGAACCTGGACTTGTGCATCCCCACGGTCACGTGAGAGACTCTTTTAAAATTTCATATTATTGATAGATATCTCCTGCTGATTCTGTTTCCCGAGAGAACCCTGACTGATACACCAAGTGAGCTGAAAACACGGATGGAAAGTTTGCTAGCACAAAAGCCTGCCTACAAATGTTTATAACAACTTAATTCGTAAATGCCCCAAACTGGAAGCAACCAAGATGCCCTTCAATAGGGGAACAGATAAAGAAACTGTGGCACATCTGTACATTGGAATATTATTTAGCGATACAAAGAAACCAACCACCAAGCTACGAAAGGACACGTACTTGCATATGGCCAAGTAGGAAGCCACTCTGACATTCTGGAAAAGGCAAAAGTATACAGACAGTAAAAAGATCAGTGGTTGACAGTGGAAGAGTGGGGATGGGCCCAGGGGATTTTCAGGGCAATGAAACTCTTCTGTATGATAACTTAACGGTGGATGCATGTCATTTTGCATTTTTCAAATCCCATTGACCTGAGCAACACAAAGAGTGAACCCCAATGTAAACTATAGACTTTTTTCAATAACAATGTAGCAATATTGGCTCATCAATTGTAATAAAAGTGCCACACTAATGCAAGATGTTAATAGTAGGGGAAACTGTGTGTGTGTGTGTGTGTGTGTGTGTGAGTGTGTGGAGAGGTATATGGGAACTTTCTGTACCATCTGCTCAATTTTCTGTAAACCTGAAACTGCTCTAAAAGCTAACGTCCAGGGAAGCGGCTGTGGCTCAATCAGTGGGGCTCCCGTTTGCCATGTGGGAGGCCCCGGGTTCGGTTCCCGGGGCCTCCTGGTGAGGGCAGGCCCGCCCGCGCGGCGTGGTTGGCTGGCCCAGCGAGCACAAGCAGCAAGGGGGGGATAAATGAATAGATAAATAAAATCTTTAAAAAAAAAAAAATAAATAAATAAAATAAAATAAAAGCTAATGTCCATTAATTTAATGTATGTTTATTATATTTTATTTTATAATTATATAAATATTATCTAAATCTTTTATATATTACAGATAAATATATTATAAAAATATATAAGTAAAATATATTGGTTTAAAATCCATTTTTATAGAGAGATGTGTGTTTATATGTAAATATATAAATTGTATATTGTGTAAATCATATATATTTGTATTTTGTAATGGAATTTATACACACTTACATAGCGCTCACCACACCTTCTGCTGTATTTCCCACCGTCATGAGGCTTTATAGTTGGCACTGAGGCGTAGAAAGATCATATAATTTGCCCAAGGTCAACAAGGCAGTGGCAGATCTAGAATTGGAACCTCAGCAGGGGGAGTCCAAGTCTGGCCCCTGGACCCCTCTACTCTGGGGACTGTGCAAATGATGGAACTAGAAGGAAATTGCAGACCTAGGGATGGAGGTGGGAGCTGAGTGAGATTTGAAGCCAGTGTGGGAAACCCTGACTCCCTGGCTCCGGGGCCATTATCACCTGGATTCCGTGGCTGAACAACAAACAGTGCTGGACTTTGTTGTTTGAGAAGTTCTCATGTCACCAAAATGGACTAGGAGCATGTGGGTGCCAGGACTTGTCCTCTGCCCTCCTGATTCCTTGGCATGGATGTAATGACATCCCTGGGGCTGGCGGAGGAGTTGGTTTTGATCACGTTGCAGTCACCTTCTCTTTGTTTCTCTCCTTTGTCAAGGTGAACCTGGCCACAGGGACTGTCAACAGAAAACAAAATAAAAAGGAGCATTTAGCCCGTTCTGGTTGGCAAAATAAGCCGAAGGCGTGTGTTGGGGTTTGGCCTGCCTTGGCCCGTTTTCTCAAGGGTATATTATAAGATCAAAGGCAAGTTACTGGGAGGTGTAGGAAGCGGGGCATATGGGAATCCCCTATATTTTTACGTAACATTTATGTAATCTAAATACCTTTTTAAAAATATATATATATTAAAAAATAAACTAGAAAAAAAAAAAAAAAAAGAAGGTAATGTACAGAGGTTGAGGGAAGAAGGAGGCAGGGAAAAGGGCCAGCAAGATCAGAGAAGACCTCGGAAAGAATATGGCATGGATTATGTAATGTAAGAGGAATAGTGATCTTAATACGGCGCAGATAGGAAAATCTTAGGTTCTCTTATATATTTGGAAGTCAAGGTCAAAGCAATACTTTCATAATGGTTTTATAATTATGGGCAGACCAATCTGTCACTAGCATCTCATCTAATATACCTCTATAGTCTTCCTATACTACTTGATGTATTCAATAAATAAGTTAATTATAAAAAAATAAAATAAAATTTAAAAAGGCAAGTTGGTGGCCTCAGCACAACTGACATTGGAGGCCACAGACTGCTCTGTGCCTTGATGAGTGGCATCCCCGACCTCGTCCCCCACCCCCAGATGCCGGTAGCACCCCAAACCTGACCTGGCCAAATATCCCCTGGGGGACAAAGTTGTCCCCCCTTTTGAGAACCACGGATTTAGGGTCACTTCTTCTAACCAGACTTGTACCTTTAACTGTTCTCAGGGTCGACCTGAGCAGAAATGACTCGTCGTCCCGGGGTTCAGGTACACCACAAACTCGTGGTGCGGGATGTGAGCCTGAGAGAAGCAAGTGGCTGTCCCATCCCGCCCTCTGCCTCCCACCTGCTCTTGGCTCCTCCTCCTACATCCTCCTTCCTTTCTTCCACTGACCTCATGCTTCAGCTTCACCCAGATTAAACCCGGGTGTGGCATCTGGAAGATTGTGGCAGAACAGGTTGTCCAACCCGAGGTGGAGAAAACAGAAACTGGCTTTAGCCGCGAGCATCCTCTGCAGAAGGCTGTCGGAAGGGCTTGGGGACAGGCTCGGTGACCTAGGGGGCTTCTCCCAGGTCCTTGGCTTCTCCGGGTTTTACTTCTCCCTGGGGCTGCTCACCTATTCTAATTTATCTACGCTTCCGTGAAGGCAGAAGCAAACTCTTAAACTCCTAACTGGTCATAAATCCAAACCATACTAGCTGATCCCTGCTGAGCTTTTCCTAGACGCTAACTGAGTCCTCCTGGTCAAACCCAGGGGGGCTGCCTGGGAGAGGTGAGTCATCTCCAGTTCAGAAGAATCAGCCCTTGAATAATTGAAAATCGACTTATCCATTCGCCCCAGGAAGTCCAGACTATAAGCATTGCACCAAGACCCTAAGAGCTGTATTTATAAGGGGTTTCAAAACAGAGGGAATGTGGAGGTCCCCATTCGGATGTGCTCGAGACCTGCCCTTGAGATGGCTTCTGTTTCCCACGTGGCAGGGTGGAATTGTGAAACCACCAGCCATGCAGAGAGTCAGGGCTCCCATGGGCTAATCAACACCAAGAAACCTGGTTCAGAGACAGTGAAAGGAAGAAAGCCTGTGCTTTGAGCAGCTCAAGGACCGGTTTTCCTTTGTCACAATCACACACTCGTAGCTTTGTTGCGGCGCTATGAAACTTTACAAAATTGCCCACTGGGCAGTGGCAGAGTCCCTCAGATGCCCGGATTTAAAATTGTCTCTGTGCTTAATGTTTCCAACAGAACAAAGTGGAAGAGTCCACAGATGATTTTCCTAGGGCAAAGTGAAGACAGCATTTCTTGCTTTGGAAATCAGAGCCTCCGGACTTTTCTGAGGCTAGGAGGACTGGACCAGTCACTGCCTTTGCCTAAACTGAAGTCCTTACCCGATAGGCACAGGGTGCCCTGCGCTTACCTCCTCCCAGTATCAATTCACTCACTCGGCTCCAGCCACTTCCTGCCAGGCCCAGTTCTGCCTCAGGGCCTTTGCACCTACTGTTTGCTCTACTTGGAGTTCCTTCAGGTGTCTGCTCCACTCATGCCTCCTCTGACCCCCCTATTTAGTACTGCAGCCCGTCCCTCAGCACTCAGCTCTCCGAGCCCCCTTACTCCACTCTGCTTTTCTGTAAAACCTATTCCTTTCTAATGCACTGTCTAGTTTACTTATTTCCTATGCTAATCGCATGTCTGTCTCCCCTGCCCTTCCTGCCCACCCACTCCTAGGAGGTGGACTCTGTAAGAGCAGGGGTCTTTGGTTTGTTCATCGATGTATCTCATGAGCCTAGTTTGTAGTAGATGCTCAATAAAAACACAGATTGAATGAATGAATGAATGAATTCATCTAAGCCACCACTATGACACATTGGTGTAGAATTTGAGATACGTTCACTAGGTGAGAAGAATTGCCGATGCCTGAATTGCTAGAAATGACTTCATTTTTAAGTTAATATTTTATAAAACAATGGCAACAATTACTACTCACTTATTGGGCAATGGCTGCTCCATCTCTCCAGTTGCTCAGTTAAAAAACCCCAGAGTCATCTTCACCTCCTTGCTTTCATTCACCCCCACCTCTGATTTGTCTGGGTTTTGTTCTCCTGGCTGCTAAAGCACATACCATGTAGAAAGCAGATGGGCCTCAAGTCACCTACCACATGGGAGGTCCTGGGTTCATTTCCCAGAGCCTCCTAAAGAAGATGAGTAAGACAGTGAGCTGGCGCGGCGAGATGATGCAGCTAGATGACGCAACAAAGAGGCACAGTGAGGAAACACAATGAGAAGACACAATAAGCAGAGAGGCGAGGTGGCTCAAGAGATTGTGTGCCTCCCTCCCACATGGGAGGTCCCAGGTTTGGTTCCCGGTGCTTCCTAAAAAAGAAGACGAACAGTGAGCACAAACAAGGGGTGTGGAGAGAGAGAAATAAAAAAAGAAATCTTTAAAAAAGAAAAATAAAGCAAATAACATGCAACAGGTTGGCTTACACAATGGGAATTTATTGGCTCACAGTTGAGGCTGAGAAGTACAAAATCAAGGTGTCCTCAAGGCCATGCTTTCTTCCAGAAGACTGTAGCATTCTGGGGCTGGGGTGCCAGTGATCCTTGGTGCTTGGCTTTTCTAGCATAAGGCAATGCACACGGCTTCCTCTCCTGGCTTCTCCTTTGTTTTCTGGGTTCTGTTGACTTCCAGCTTCTGGCTGCTCCCCGTGGCGCTCTCTCTCTCTCCCCTCTGGATTTCATTCCATATAAAGGCTTCCAGTAATAGGATGACAACCCATCCTGATCACCTCACCTTAACTGAGGTCACCTCATCCAAAGTTCCTCCTTACAGTGGTTTCACCCCCACAGGAATGGATTAAGTTTAAGAACATGTTTTTCTGGGGTACACAGCTCCAAGTCACCACAGTCTGGAAATCCCAATGGCCCGTCATTCAAAATATGTCCTGACTCTGACCATTTCTCACCACCCTCTGGCACATCTTTGCTCCAAGCTGCCGTCAGCTTTCACCTGAATATGGCAGTCACCTCCTCCCTGACCTCCTGGCTCCAGCCCTTGCCTCCCCACAGTCCTTTCTCCACCGGTAGCCAAGAGCTCCTTCCCTCCACCTGCCGCCCCCCCCCCCGCAATTTAAATTTTTAATTGAAGTGAAATTCACATAACATAAAATTAATCATTTTAAAGTGAACAATTCAATGTACTAAAGTACATTCGTGACACTATGCCACCGCCTCCTCTAACTAGTTCCAAAACTATTTTTATTGTTTTTTAATTTCTTATTTTTTTCCCAAAACATTTTCATCACCCATGTAGCAGTTTGGCAGTTTGATGTAGTGATGAATTCCAAAAATAGATATTGGATTATGCTTGTAAACTGGTCTGTTAATCTGGGCATGATTAAGTTACGATTAGGGTGTTGACTGGGTCACTTGTCAGTAGGTTGTTGAGCCCTACCCTGTGGTGGGTGGGGAATCAAAGATAAAAGGCAAGGCAAAGGACAGAGTTATAGTAATTCTGATGTTGGAGTCTTGAGCTGGAGCCCCGGAAAATAAGACAGCTTGGTCGTGAGGAAGGAGAGAAGGCCCAGGGAAAAGAGTTGAGCCATTCACCTGACAGTTCACAGCTGGTCTTGTGGAGAGAGGCTAAGCCTAGAGAGCCTCATAGTCTACCACCACTGACCTTGTGGAGGAAACAGAGGAGCTAAGCCTGGAGAGAAACGGAGCCCTGAGAAGAGAGGAGCCCAAGAAGCCTGAACCCTGGCAAACATCAGCAGCCGTCTTGCTCCAACACGTGGCAACAGTCTTTGGTGAAGGAAGTATCTTATGCTTTATGGTCTGGTAACTATCAGCTTCTACCCCAAATCAATACCCTTTATAAGAACCAACCAATTTCTGGTATTTTGCATCAGCACCCCTTTGGCTGACTAATTACAACCCCCAATGTAAAACCCCATACCCATTAAGCAATTACTCCCCCATTTCCTTCTCCCCCAACCCCAGGTGTGGCAGTTTGAGATTATTGATGAATCCCAAAAAGAGAAGGATTGTGTTGTAAACTAATCTATTCCTCTGGGCGTGATACCCTTTGATTATATTAGATTCAGCTGAGATGCCCTTGATTAAATCACCTGCTAAGATTAGGACTTTGATTCTGCCATGTCAGTAAGGCGTGACTCAGGGTATGTCCCCGCCTCCTTGGTGGGCTGATATAAATGGACACTCCCTCAAGAAGACACAGGGGAAGAGAGAGAGCTCTGTTGTTTTTGATCCTAGGGCTCCGGGGAGAGATGAGCCATTCTCCTGATAGTTTGCAGCTGATATAGGAAGCCCTGAGAGACGAGTCCTATGCCAGCCTACAGCTGAGACTGGGAAGAAGCTGTGCCCACGGAGCCTTAAGAGGAAGAGGAAGCCCCAGAAGGAGAGACAAGGCAGAGATCAGCGGCCGTCTTGCTTCAACACGTGGCAACTGACTTTGGTGAGAAAGCAACCTTGAGTTGGATTCTTGTAACTGTAAGCTTTTACCCCAAATAAACACCTTTTATGGGGGACGGATGTGGCTCAAATGGTTGGGCGTCCGTCTCCCTTATGGAGAGACCCGGGTTCGATACCCGGGACGTCCCGGTAAAAAATAAAAATAAAAAAAAAACACCCTTTATAAAAGCCCACAGATTTCTTGTACTTTGCATCAGCACCCCTTTGGCTGACCAATACACTGGGCAGCTACCAGTTTGCATTCTGCCTTTATGGATTCACCTTTTATGGATATTTCATATAAATGCAATCACCCGCTAAGTGATCTTCTGTGTCTGGCTTCTTTCACTCACCATCTTGGGTTTTTTGTTTGTTTGTTTGTTTTGTTTTGTTTAGGTACTGGGGGCTGGGGATTGAATCCAGGACCTTGTACATGGGAAGCGGGCGCTCAACCACTGAGCCATATCGGGGTCCCTAAGTTGGTTTTTCTGTTTGTTTTGCTTGTTGTTTGTTTTTGTTTTCTCAGGGGGCACCGGGAACCGAAACTGGGACCTCCCATGTGGGACGCAGGTCACACATCCGCTCCCGCCATCTTGTTTTGAGGTTCATTCCCATTGTAGTGTGGATCAGAACTTCATTCCTTCTGATGACTGAATAATAGTCCATGGTGTGCCTACGTCACATTTTGCTTGTCTATCTGCCTGTTGATGGACATTTGGATTGTTTCTGCTTTTTGGCTGTTATAAATAGTGCTATGAGAACATTGGGATAGAAGTGTCAGTTGGAGTCCCAGTTTCCAGTTATTTGGGGTATGTATGTAAGAGTGGAATTGCTAGGTGATGTGGGAATTCAAGGTTGAACTTTTTAAGGAATGGTCAGACTGTTTTCCATTGCAGCTGAGCTACATGTCCATAACGTGGTCCCCTTCACTTCATTCATTGCGGGGGCTTCTGGGACCCCACTCTCTGAAAGAGCGCTCTGTGTGCCCCAGCGCTTATCACCACCATATCCCAGTTATGATCACTGGTTTGCTTGGCATCGATCTAACCACCTCTGGAATGTAAGCTCAGTGAGGGCAGGTGCTACATCCCCAGACTTTACTACAAGTTAATAAAGTTTGTTGAATGAAGGAAAGAAGAGGTCATTAGCATAGGGCTTTGCAAAGCCTACTGATGAGGCAATTTCGAAAATGTGTTTATTTATTTATTTTTTATTTTATTTTATTTTATTTTTTTAAAGATTTTATTTATTTATTCATTTATCCCCCCCTTGCTGCTTGTGCTCGCTGGGTCAGCTAACCACGCCGTGTGGGCGGGCCTGCCTTTACCAGGAGGCCCCGGGAACCGAACCCGGGGCCTCCCACATGGTAAACGGGAGCCCTACTGATTGAGCCACAGCTGCTTCCCTGAAAATGTGTTTAAAGATAAAAGATCATTCATTAGAGAGGGAACTGGAAACTTGAAATGGGAATAAGTTATTTTTTTTAAAAAATATTTATTTTATGTATTTATCGCCCCCCCTCTTTGTTGTTTGCACTTGCGGTGTGCTCTCTGTGTCTGCTCATCTTCTCTTTGGGAGGCACCAGGAACCGAAGCTGGGGCCTTCCATTTGAGAGAGAGGCACTCAATCACTTGAGCCACCTCCATTCCTTACTTTGTTGTCTCTCATTGTGTTTCCTCTTTGTGTCTCCTTTGTTACGTCATCTTGTTGCGTCAGCTCGCCTTGCCAGCCTGTCATGCCAGCTCACCGTCTTCTTTAGGAGACACCAGGAACGGAACCAGGGACCTCCCATGTGGTAGGTGGGAGCTCAGTCGTTTGAGCCACATTCGCTTCCCGATGTTTAATTTTTTGAAGAACTGCCAAACTGGTCTCCACAGTGGCTGACCATTTTACATCCCCACCAACACTGTGAGATGGTTCTGATTTCTCTGCATCCTCTCAAATATTTGTCACTTTCCATTTGTTAAAAAGAAATAATAACCATCCTAACAGGTTAGGTCTCTGCCCTCTTGCTGGGTCTTATATAAATTGAGAGCACAAAGAGAAAGGACGCACAGAGAAAGGAAGTGGCCGTATGAGGGAGCAGACTGCCAGAAGACAGAGAAGCCCCAAGAGGCTGAGAGAGGTCCTGGAGCCTGAAATCAGCAGAGCTCAGAGGCACAGAAAGAGGCCCCCAAGGGGCTGGGCTTATGGAGGAGCTCCAGGCTGAAGAGACAAGCCCTGTGCCTGATCACCCACAGCTGAGCTCCAAGAGATAGCAGATTCTGGAGGGGAAGGCAGGGACCTCGGGAGAGATCACCCACCATCTTGCCTTGCCACGTGGCAGGATCACTAGTAGCTGACTTTGGTGAGAAAGCGTCTCTGATGGTGCTTGATTTGGACATTTCACGGCCTCAAAACTGTAAGATTTTCCTCTAATAAGTTCTCATTATAAAAGCCAAGGGGAAAATATTTAAAAAAAAAAAAAAAAAAAAGAAGAAGAAAAAAAAAAAAAAACCAAGGGGAGCGGGTGTAGCTCAGTGGTCAAGCACCTGCTTCCCATGTACGAAGTCCTGGGTTCAATCCCTGGTACCTCTTGAAAAAAAAAAAAAATTAAGAGCCAACCCATTTCTGGTACTTTGCATGGCAGTCTTTTGACAACGAAGACAGTTAGTAATCCATTTTGAGTTCATTTTTATTTATGGTGTGAGATAGGGGTCCATCCAACTTCACTTTTTTTTTTTTCATGTGGATTTCCAGCTATCCCAGCACGATTTTTTTTTTTTTTATTGTGGGTAAAAATCAAAATTTTCACAATACATACCAACATTTGCAAAATGATATATAAATGTATATGCATATATGTGCATTTGCTTACAAAAATGTTATTTATGTATATATATAAATATATTTTAAGAGGTGCTTAGATACCCAAAATATTACACGGGACCCACTGGGATTCCCATGCTGCCCACCTCCCACACCTCCCACCACATCCCACACAAACATCTCCCACAAGTGTGGCCCACCCCCCTCAATGGACTTACACATCCTGGGGCCTTGCCACCAACCATAGACCACAGTTCACACCGTAGACAACACTCTCTCCCACTCAGTTCTGAGTGGTATGTGCCGTTTTAAAATGGCCTACATCCGTTGCCACAAAGGTACTCAGGACAACCTCCAAATCCCAAAGAAGCCCCTGTATTTCAACTGCTCGTCCCCTCCCTGCCCCAAAAGTGTCTAGTGGCCACTGGCTCCACCTCATTGTTATAATTTCTTCCATTGCTAGAATCACTATATGTGAACAACAGAATATCATCGAGTCCACTCTAGTCCATAGTTCTTCCCCCAATCCTGAGGGGACTGGGATGGTGATGTCCACTCCAACTCCAAGTGAGAGAGGGCTTATATCCCATGTATATGGTGGGTGGGATGATCCTGCCTGCAGATGCAGGCCCTCTCCATTCCCTGGGATGGCCATTGCCCATTGTTGTCTCCTCGCCAGTGACTTGGATGAGTCCATTGAGCTGTAGGGTAGGAGTTGCAGCTCCACCGAGATTCCATGCACACCTGGCACATAGGTAGGCGGGAGGCTCCAGTCTCTGGAAGTATACCTAAGAACTTCAGCATCACATATAGGTTTGAATAGAAGGGACTGATGAACCATGTGCAGGGAGGACTTATTTGAGTCTAATTCTGTCACTCTCAGGAGCACAGATTCCAAAATAGAGCCTGCTGATAAGGCATCAGTCTCTGGGTCTAACCCCACTTATATAGGACCTGGGTGTCTCCAGAGCTCTCAGGAGCCCCTCTATGTGGGGTGATAGGCACTTACATGTTCTATGAGCTCCTACTGAGGTGTGCGTAAGAGTTACCTCTGGG
>JAKSZT010054060.1:3003242-3018570 GCA_026826555.1 Tolypeutes matacus | reverse complement strand
GGATGACCTCCCGACTCTCTTTGAAGTCTCTTAGCCACTTGAACTCATTTGTCTTTACCTTTTCCCCCTTTAATTCAAGGTCTTTTTCCAGTTGTGTTGCCAGTTGGCAGTTGGTATTAATCCCTCGTTGCCAGGGAGGCTCATCCCCGGGAGTCATGTCCCACGTTGGGGGGAAGGTAATGCAATCATATGCTGAGTTTGGCTTAGAGAGAGGCCACATTTGAGCAACAAGGAGGTTCCCAGGTGGCAACCCGTAGGCACCCCACAACTGCAGGCTAAGTCTCAGTTACAAGAGCAAAGACTCACAAGGGTAGTCATCAATAAAAAGAACACATCAGTGGGTCATCCTCTTTTGACAGACACTGTCCCTGCACTCAGAGGACTATTGCTGCTCCCTTGGAGACTGTGGCAGAGCTCTCCAGGCTAGGAATTCAGATTCCCTCATTTATTGTGTGATTGTCCACCCATCGTGATCATGCCCCATCTTTTGATCTTTTGAACGATTTTGTATATCTTTCATGTATATTTGGATGAACTAATTCTCATGAAACCCCCCTCCCAGACACCCCCCACCAATAATCCCCTGCAGTACCCATTGTAACCCTTCTGCCAGCATGATTTTTTAAAATAACTTTATTTCAAATTCAGAAAAAGAAAATAACAGGAGAAGGCAGCTCAGCAAGTTTAAGGAATATTATTCCTAAAAAGTTCTCCCAGGCACTTTTTTAAAAAGATGGATTTATTTATTTTACTTTTATCCATTTTTAATCCCCCCTTCTGTGTCCATTTGCCGGGCAATTCTCTGTATCTGTTTCCTGCCCTCTCTTCTCATCCTTCTCCTGTTTTCACTGGGATTCAATCCTGGGAAAATCTGATGTGGGAGAGAGTCCTACTACCTGTATCACCTCAGTTCCTGTTTTTTCGGCGTGTCTTGTCTTGGCTTTCCCTTGTGTCACTCTCCTGTTACGTCATTATCTTGCTGTGTGGCTTGGTGGGACCTGGGGGCTCACCCGCTCGCAGGGCTGTCCAGGAACTTTTATCTCATCTGATTCCAGCTACTAACTCAATTGATCCTACAGTGCTCAGAAAGATACACAGATGAACACAAATGACATAATCAGGTTCTCCTTATTAATGGGAAAAAAAAAAAAGGAAGAAGAGAAAAAAATGCATAACTATATTCATATCTCACAAAACCAAACCCCATAGTCTTTTTTTTTTTACCTTTAGCATTAATATAGTACCAACTTCGCTTTTGCTACAAGAGCATTACAACGTCGTTAACTATAGTCTGTGAATTACATCAGTTATATTTGAACCATTTGTTGAAGACAGTATTCTTTCCCAATTGCTTGTCATTGACACCCCGGTTGAAAATCAGTTTCTTCATGTAAATGTGGGTTTATTTTTATTCCATTAATCTATATGTCTAGCCTTATGCCAGCACCACACTGTTTTTTTTTTTAAAAAACGAATCAATTTTACTGATACATATTTTTTTAACCAAATCAATTTTTTTTTTCTTTTTCTTGTTCTTTTTTGTACAAATCAATTTTCTTGATACATATTAATAAAGCATACAATTCACACAAAGTGTACAATCAGTGGTATTTGGTATTCAAGTGCATTCATCACTTTAATCCTTATTAGAGAATTTTCATTATTTCAATAATAATAAACAAAAAACAGACAAACAAGAAATTTCTTCACCTCTCAATCTCTCTCTGTTTCCCCTGCTGTACACAGCTGCTATTTCTGGCTATTCTTGCACATTTATTTATTTATTTATTAAGCAGTTTTATTGAGCCATATTCACATACTATACGATCTATCCAAAGTGTATGATCAGGGAAGCAGATGTGGCTCAAGCGACTGGGCTCCAGCTCACCACATGGGAGGTCCCTGGTTCAGTTCCCGGTGCCTCCTAAAGAAGACAGAGAGCTAGTATGTGATAGGCAAACGTGGCAAGCTGATGCAACAAGAGACACAAAGAAAAACATGAGTGACACAGCAAAGCAGGGGGCAGAGGTGGCTCAAGCAACTAGGCGCCTCCCTCCTACATCAGAGGTCCTGAGTTTGGTTCCTGGTGCCTCCTAAAGAAACAAGGAAGATGAAAAGACACAGCAAGTGCAAACAACAAAGAGGTGGGGAGAAATAAATAAATAATAAATCTTTTTTTAAAAAGTGTATAATCAATGGCTTTTAGTATAATTACAACGTTGTGCACTTATCACCACAAAACTTTTAGCCCAATTTCATTACTCCAAAAAAGAAAAACTCCACACCCCTTTGCATTCCTTCCCTAGTGCTACATAACTACTAATCTAATTTCATCTTTACAAATTGATTTATATTTATAGTTTATATAAATGGAATCATACAATATGTTACATAATATATTCAGTTCATTGGAACACAGTCATACAGTCCTTATCCTTTTGTGTCTGGCTTGCTTTGCTCAACATAATGTCCTCCAGGTTCATCTAGTTGTCATATGTTTCACGACTTCATTTCTTCTTACAGTTGCATAATATTCCATCGTGTGAATACATCATAGTTTGTTTATCCATTCGTCTGTTGATGGACACCTGGGTTGTTTCCAACTTTTGGCAATGGTGAATAATGCTGCTATGAACATCGGTGTGCAGATGTCTGTTCGTGTCACTGCTCTCAGTTCTTCTAGATATATATCCAATAGAATACCACACTGCGTTGATTACTGTAGTTTTGCAGTAAGTTTCAAAATCAGGAAGTATGAGTCTTCCAACTTCGTTCTTTTTCAAAATGGTTTTGGCTGTTCAGAGAACCTTGCAATTCCATATGAATTTGAGGATCAAGATCACCTTTCCCAGTTCTGCAAACTAGTTTGCTGGAGTTTTAATAGAGATTGTATTGAATCTAGAGATCTCTTTGGGTAGTATTGACCATCTTAACATTATTGAGTTTTCCAATTCATGAACATGGATGTCTTTCCATTTATTTAGGTCTTCTTTAATTTCTTTCAGCAATGTTTTATATTTTTCAGTGTACCAGGTCTTTCACCTCCTTGGTTAAATTCATTCCTAGATGTTTTGTTCTTTTAGGTGCTATCATAAATGGAATTGTTTTCTTTTCAGACTATTCATTTCTGGCATATAGAAACACAAGTAATTTTTTGTGTGTTTATTTTGTACTTTGCCACTTTGCTGAATTTGTTTTGTTAGGTTTAATAGCTTTCTTGTGGATTCTTTGGGATTTTCTATATATCATCATATACAGATGATGTCATTTGCAAATAAGGATATGTTGCTTCTTCCTTTCAGAATTTGAATGCCTTTTATTTGTTTTTCTTTCCTGATTGCTCTGACTAGAACTTCCAGTACAATGTTGAATAACGGTGGTGACAGTGAGCATTCCTGTCTTGTTCCTGGTCTTACGAGAAAAGTTTTCAGTCTTTCACCATTGAGGATGATGTTTACTGTGGGTTTTTCAGAAATGCCTAAATCCTGTGTTCATGAATTGGCAGATTTAATATTGTCAACACTACCCAAAGCAACTTACAGATTCAATGTAATCTATATAAAAATTCTGGCAGCCTTTTTGCACAAATAGAAAAGACAATCCTCAAATTCGTATGGGGGGAAGAGATGTGGCTCAAGCAGTTGAGTGCCTGCTTCCCACGTGGAAGGTCCTGGGTATGGTCCCAGGTTTCTCCTTAAAAACAAAAACAAACAACAAGCAAACAAATGAAAAAACCAACTCAGGGGAGCCATGTGGCTCAGTGGTTGAGTGCCGGCTTCCCACATACCAGGTCCCGGGTTCATGCCCCAGTACCTCAAAATAAATAAATAAATAAAAATAAATCATATGGAATTTGCATGGGGTGCCAAATGACCAAAACCATTTTGAAAAAGAAGGACAAAATTGTAGAACTTACTCTTTATGATTTCAAAACTTACTAATGGTACACTAATTTTTTTTTTCTGACATGGTACACTAATTGAAACAATGTGGTACTGGCATAAGGATATACATATAGACCAATGGAATTCAAGTGATTCCCCAGGAATAAACACATACATTCAGTCAATTTTTGACAAGGCCTCTGAGTACATTCAATGGGGAGAGAATAGTCCACCCAACAGATGGTTCAGGGACAACTGGAAATCCACATGCAAAACAATAAATTTAGGTTCCTGCCTCTCAATATATTAAAAAATTAATTCAAAATACAAAAAAAGACTACTGAAAAAAATTTTTTAATTAATTCAAAATTGATAAATGACCTAAATATAAGAGTTAATACTATAAAACTCTTAGAAGAAAATACAGGAAATATCTCCAGAATCTTGTATTAAGCAATGGATTCTTGGATTTTATACTCAAAAGCATGAATAACAAAAGCGAAATAGATACATTGGACCTCATCAAAATTAAAAACTTTTGAGCATCAAAGGACATTATCAAGAAAGTGAAAAGACAACCAACAGAATGAGAGAAAATATTTGGAAATCATATATCTGAGAAACATTTAATATCTAGAATGATTGAATTAAAAAAAACAACAACAGAAAATCAACCCAATTAACAAATCGACAAAGGATTTGAATGGACATTTCTTCAAAGAAGATATACAAATAGCCAAAGATCACATGAAAAGATGCTCAATGCCATTAGAGAAATGCAAATCGAAACTACAATGAGATAACATTTTATACACACTAGGGTGGCTATTATTTTTTTTTTAAGTGGAAAACAAGTGTTGGCAAGAATACAGATATGTACCCCAAATAATTGAAAGCAGGGACTCAAGCAGATGTTTGTACACCAGTGTTCATAGCAGCAGAAGGTAGAAGCAACAAAGGTGCCCGTGAACAGATGAATGGATAAAGAAAATATCCTGTAAGCAGAGAATGGAATATTATTCAGCCACAAAAAGAATAAAGTGCTTTGATACTTGTTACAACATGAATGAACCTTGAAGACATCATGTTGATTGAAATAAGCCAGACACTAAAGGACAAATATTGCATGATTTCCCTTATATGAAACACATAGATTGATCAAATTCATAGAGACAAGAAAGCTGAATAGTGTTTATCGGGGACTGGGGGATGGGGAATGGGGAGTTACAGTTGAATGGGTATGAGTTTCTGTTTGGGATGATGAAAGTAGTTCTGGAAATAGTGGTGAAAGTTACAAACATTGCCAATGTACTCTATGCCATAGAATTTTACACTTAGAAATGGTTAAAAGGATTTTTATGTTATAAAATGTTTTACCACAACAATTTAAAGCGTGGTTGAGAGGAATTAAAGAAAACCTAAAGAAATGGAGAGGTATACTATGCTCATGGATTGGAAGACTCAATATTGTAAAGATGTACATTTTTTCCCCCAAATTTAACGAAAGTCTAATCAAATCCTAGGATTTTTTTTTTTTTTTGGTAAGTGACAAAGTAATTTTACAATTTTTAAAAAAGATTTATTTATTTACTTTATCCATTTTAAACCCTCCCTTCCCCATTTGCTGTTTTGTGTCCATTCGCTGGGCAATTCTCTGTGTCTGTTTCCTGCCATCTCTTCTCATCCTCCTCCTCCAGTCTTCACCAGGATTCGATCCTGGAGACCTCCAATGTAGAAGAGAGGTGTTCTGAGCTTTTGGAGCATATCGTCTCTCCCCTGTGTCTCTCTCCTGTTACGTTATCATCTTGCTGCATGGCTCCCCGGGCCTGGCAGCCCATGCGCCTTCCATATATATATATATATATATATATATATATTTTTTTTTTTTTTAAATTTTATTTTACCGGGAGGTCCCGGGATCGAACCCAGATCCCTCCATATGGCAGATGGATGCCCAACCATTTGAGCCACATCTGCCCCCCGTAATTTTACAATTTATATGGAAAGTCAAAGGGCTAAGAAAATCCAAAACAATTTTGAGAAGGAATAAAGCAGGAGGACTAATTCTATTATATGTCAGCTGTCTTCATAAACTGTAGAAATTAAGGTGTGTCATATTTGTGCAAGAATATATGACTAGATCAATGGAAGAGAACGGATGGCCTAAAATCACTTAATGGACTGATACTTGATTTATGACAAAGGTGGTACTGCAGAGCAGTGGGAAAACAAATGGTCTTTTCAACAAATGATGCTAGGTCAATTGGAGAGATCTGCATGAGGGGAAAAAAAAAAAAAAAGAACTTTGATCCTTACCTTATACCATTCATAAATTCCAGATGAGCTATAGAGCTGAATGAGAAAAAATAAAGCAATAAAGCTTCTAGAAGGAAATACAGCTAAAAATCTTCTTCTTTTTTTTTTTTTTTTTAGGCAGTACCAGGAATTGAACCCGGGACCTCATACATGCAAAGAAGGCGCTCAACCACTGAGCCACACCCGCTCCACAGGAAAAAGTCTTGATGATCATGAAATAGAGAAAGTTTTCTTAAACTGGGCTCCAAAAGAACTAAACATAAAGGTCCAGATTGGGCAATTGAGCATTAGAAATAAGAATTTCTGTTCACCAAAAGAGTCCCTTAAGACAGTAAAAGAGCAAGCTATGTAGTGGGAACGATTAGTCTGTATTTTGGGAATATGTAAAGTCGCCCTTCCAATCAATAAGAAAGACAGGAAAAGCAATAAACAAACATGCAAAAGACTTGAAAAGACACTTCAGGAAAAAAGGATGCCCACGCGGCAGTGAACAAATGAAAATTAACAAGGGAAATGAAAATGAGATACCGCTATGCACTCACCAGAATGACTAAAATTCAAAAGGCTGACAATACCAAGTGTTGGTGATGACATAGTGAGCCACTGGAACTCTCCTTCGCTGCTCCTGGGAATGCACATTGGCATGAATGCTTTGGATAACTGGCTCAGGCTGAACAGATGTATACCCTGTGATCCAGTAACTCTACTCCTAGATGCAAACTGCAAAAGCTGGAAAAACTAATCTATGGTTCTAGAAAACATCCTGTCGGTCACCTTTGAAGAGGAGAGAAGTGGGGTGCAGGGAGAGGCCTTCTGGGGTGCTTGTAACACTCTTTTATCTTGACCTGGGTATGGCTGCAAGGGTGAATTCTAAGCTGCTGAGCTCTATATTCATGACCCATGCACTTTCCTGAGTGCATCTTGCATTTTTTATTTTTTTTAAAGTAAACTTTAATTCAAAACTTCACACAAAAAAAGAAATAACAGACAAAAGGTAGCTTCACAAATTATGGAAGCATTGCTCTAACAAATTCTGTCCAGGCACATTTATCTCGTGTAATCCTAAAAACAAACTCAATTGCTTCTCCGCTGTTCAGAAAGATGAACAAATGAGCATAGATTGGTTAAATGACATGACCAAGGTCTCCTTGTTAATGAAGAAAATGAAGAAAAAAAAAAAGCTTGATCGTATTCACATCTCACAAAACTAAATCCCATGTTCTTCCTTTTTGACCTTCAGTGTTGATATACTACCTTCTTTGCCTTTGCTACAAAAATATTACAATATTACTGTTAACAATAGTCAGTCTATAAATTACACTACTTGTATTTTCCCCCTCTTCCCGTATTCTAAACACCCTGCAGTAGAAGAACATTCTTGTTTTTATATATTATCCACAATCCTCGTCTACCACCAAAATCACTCTGTTATACGGACCCTAGATTACCTTCTAGCTTTCTTTCAATTAACATTAACCTCCCTAGATTACCCGTTTCAGCTACAATCACATTTATAAATCACGTGTTGTGTTTTTTTAAAACAATTTATTGAAGTATATCCTTCACACATGAACATACATAAACTATAAGTGTTCAGTAAACATCGTGAACTTACAAAACAAACATGCATGACATCATACAGGACTCCCACACATCAACCCCCCACAAATACTTTGCATTGTTGTGAAACATTTGTTAACAAATCATGAAAGAGCATCATCAGAGTCTTACTACTAACCATAGTCCATATCTTACTCCCCTATACTTTTTTTTTTAAAGGATTTATTTATTTACTTACGTGTATCCATTTTAACGCCTCCCCCCACCCATTTTTGCTGTTTCTGTGTCCATTCGCTGGGCAGCTCTCTGTCCGTTTCCTGCCCTCTCTTCTCATCCTTCTCCTCCTGTCTTCACTGGGATTTGATCCTCAGAACCTCCGATGTGGGAGAGAGGCGTCCTACCACCTGCACCACCTTAGTTCCTGGTTTTTTGGCACGTCTCGTCTTGGCTCTCCCTTGTGTCAATCTCCTGTTATGTCATCATCTTGCTACGTGACTCACGGGGTCTGATGGCACACCCATGCACGGGGCCTGGTGGCCCACGTGCCTTCTATATTTTTCTTTTTTTTATCTTTACCGGGAGGTCCCGGGGATCCAACCCAGGTACCTCCATATGGGAGACGGACGCCCAACCACCCGAGCCACATCCGTCCCCCTGCTCCATCTCCCAAGGACGACCAAAGATACCCAGAGTTACAGTCTTTTCCCATTCAGGATGGTCATATAATAAATCAGGCTTAGTTCATCACCAGCATTCTAAAAACCAGACCTAGGGAGAAAAACTAGGTCTGGGGCACATGCATGGTTTCTGATATAGCGAATGTTTAGCCTACCCTGATTATCACAGAATCAGGACAGCGAGGATATTCACATAACAGTGTTTTTTTTTTTTTTTTTTAAGATTTTATTTATTTATTCATTTATCCCCCCCCTTGCTGCTTTGCTCGCTGGGTCAGCCAACCACGCCGCGCGGGCAGGCCTGCCCTCACCAGGAGGCCCCGGGAACCGAACCCAGGGCCTCCCATATGGCAAACGGGAGCCCCACTGATTGAGCCACAGCCGCTTCCCAACAGTGTTTGATATACTCATTATAATGTGCTACCATCAACCCCATCCATTATCACATATTTACAATCAACCTTATTAAACATTCTACATACATTCAGTACCAGCTCCCCCTTCTCAACCTACATTCTGGCTCCTACTACCCTATACCTATAAGTTAGTAACTTATGGACTTAAACAATATTTAGTTCATATTTAGTTCAATGAGACCATACAATAGTCATCCTTTTATGTCTGACTTATTTCACTCAACTTAATGTCCTCAAGGTTTACCCATGGCGTGATATGCTTCCCTAGTTTATTTCTTCTTACAGCTGACTAATATTCCATTGTGTATATATAGCACATTTTGTTTATCGACTCATCAGTTGATGGGCACTTAGGTTGTTTCCATCTTTTAGCAATTGTGAAAATGCCTCTGTGAACATCTGTTCGCGTCCTTGCTTTTACTTCTTCTGAATATGTTCCTAGTAGCGAAATTGCATGTTATATTTCAATTTTAAATGTATCAAAATAAATTTCTAGGGGAGCAGGTGTAGCTCTGTGGTTGAGCGCCTGCTTCCCACATTCGATCCCCGAGGGTGTATCTGTGAGAACTCTGCATTCTCTCTACATGATTTTTTTTGCAAGCCTGCAGCTGCAAGCAAGATAGTCCCATCCATCCACCCCATGGGATCTAAGCCCCCTCTCAATTAGAGGTGGAGTGGACATCACCATCCCAGAATCCTCAGGATTGGGGAATGAATGATGGGCTAGAGTAGACTTACTGTTATTCTGCTATAGACTCATTGTTATTAGAGCAATGGAAGAACTTTTACCATTGATGTGGAGGCAGCAGCCTCTGGAGGTTCCGAGGGGAGGGAGAGGGAAAAACAGGTGTAATATGGGGACTTTTTTGGGACTTGGGAATCATCCAGAATGATGTTGCAATGACAGATACAGGCCATTACATATCTTGCCATAACTTATCAAATTGTGTGGGAGAGAGTGTAAACTATAATGTAAACTATGATCCACACTTAGTGACAATGCTCCAAAATGTGTTAATCAATTGTAACAAATGCACACACTAATGAAGGATGTTGTTAATGGGGGAAAGTGTGGGAGGGGGAGGGAGGGGGGCATATGGGAATCCCCTACATTTTTTTGTTGTTGTTGTTTCTTTTTTTTTTCCCTACATTTTTAATGTAACATTTATGTAATCTAAGTATCTTTTTAAAAAAATTAAAAAGTATATTTTTAAAAAATTGAATGGACTTTAATTAAAACAAGGAAAAATAAATAAATAAATGTCTACATCTAGACCAATTATAACAAATCTGTAGAACATCAAAAGCAAAGAGGTGGGAACAGATGTGGCTCAAGCGGTTGGGCCCCCGCCTCCCACACGGGAGGTCCCGGGTTCAGTTCCCAGTACCTCCTAAAGGAGACAAGTGGACACAACGAGCAGATACAATGAGCAGACAACGAGCGACAGACGAAGGAGCCACCTGGGGGCCGGGCGGAAGCAAAGTGGTGATTTTATAGCCAGCCAAACTATAAAATCAGATTCTCCTCAAAGGAATCAGGATGATACTGACAGCTGACGTTGCAATGGCAAGGGTGAGAGCCAGAAGCCAGGGAGATGTATCTTCGATCCACTGACCCAAACCACAAGGTCAACTTTGCATTGAAACCAGTTTTCAAGGACGTGGTGGAATGAATTCATGTTCAGGCAAATAAAAACAGAGTTTGTCACGTGTGGACCCTCATGAAAGGAGATTCTAAAGGATGTACTTCAAGAAGGAGAAAAGGATTAATGGCCGTTGGAGGACAACTGGAGGATAACATAGGGAATATGTCACACTGTTTTGGGTGGTAGATGAGGGTACAAGAATACTGTACTGTAGGGTGTTAAAAATGTGATACACAGGAAAAATATAGCTAATGTAATTTATGGACTAGAGTTAACAACACTAATGTTTTTGTAGCAAAAGCAAAGTTGGTACTATATTAATGCTAAAGGTAAAAAAAAAGAATGAGGGGTTTGGTTTTGTGAGATATAATTATGATTAAAAATTTTTTTCTCTTCTTTTTTTTTTTTTTTCATTAATAAGGAGACCTTGACTATGTCATTTAACTAATTTGTGTTCATCTGTGTATCTTTTTGAACACTAGGGGGAAAATTGGGTTGAGTTAGTAGTTGGAATTAGAAGAGATAAACGTGCCTGGACAGAACTTTTTTGGAGTAATGCTCCTTAATTTGCTGAGCTGCCTTTTTCTGTTATTTTGTTTTTTGAATTTAAAAGAAAGTTATTAAAAAAAAAAAAAAAAGAGCTGAAAAGCATATGACAACATGGATGAACCCGGAGGACATTATGTTGAGTGAAACAAGCCAGACACAAAAGGACAAATACTGTATGAATGCGTTACTGTGAACCAAATATATTGTGCAACATATTGTATAATTTTTAAAAAATTTTGTTTTTATATGTATCCAGTTAAAAAAAAAAAAGAAGGATAAAAGTGATCCTAGATGGGTGGTCTGAGATCCAAGAAGGTAATGGTGGGTAAATCTAAACAAATGTTGATAATTTTTGTGTAACATTTATGTAATCTAAGCATCTTTTAAAATATATATGAAAAAAAAAACACATTTATGTAAGCAAATGCACGTATACGCATATATAATATATCTATATATCATTTTACAAATATTGGTTTGTGTTGTGAAAAATTTGATTTTTACCCACAATAAAAAAATGAAAAAAAACTACACTTGAAAAGTGAAGAGCAGGAACCCAGGAGAAAGAGAAGAAAACAATTCTGATCTCATGTAAATGACTCCTGTATGTAACTGAAAAAAATTGTAAGTGATTTGTGATTTATTGTTTCCATTGTTTTTAATTAAATATACATGAACATAAAAAAAAAAAAGTAAATGCAGTGTACTGTGAAGTTGCAAAATAAACGTTAGAACTCTTTTTTTTTTTTTTTTTCTTTCAGAAATGCTCTTGGCGTTTAGGGGGATGGAAAATCTTGGTGATGATGGCAGTGATGGCACTGCACTGGGAATGTACGGAGAGGGGTTAGAATGGGAAATTCTCTATTGTGTGTAGATGTTAGCATAATAAAAATATAAAGCAAACAAACAAGCATAGAACTGCACAATGCAAAGAGTGAAACCTAGTGTCAACTATGGGCTTTAGTTAACAATGTAACTATAATTACATCATTCATCTATTGTAACACCCCGATGCGATGTGCATAGGGGGATCTCTGCATTCTTTTTTTTTTTTCTGCATTCTTTAAATGATTTTTCTGCAAGCTTGCAACAGCGAGGGGAGGGAAGAGAAGGGGAGGGGAGGGGAGGGGAGGGAAGGGAAGGGATGGGAAGGGAGGGGAAAGGAAGGGAAGGGAAGAGAGGTGACCTGAGACCCAGAACTCTAGGCTAAGTGTGCTGTGAAGGCAGCAGTACGAGGCACTGGACCCCAGGGGGACATCTCCCTTCTCCATAAAAGGCCACCTCACATGAGACCTGAAGAAGGAATCGGAGACCAGGAAAAAGGCAGAATCGGGGTGGGGGGCTGCGTGGAGAAAGCTGCCCCCCACCCCTCAGGCTGGTGGTTTCGGTGGAAAGGAAGATTTCACAATGCCAAGAAGCAGTTTTCCTGCCTGCACCCCGCCCTGCAGGAACAGCTGGACTTGGCTCCTTTGCTTTCAGAGCCCAGCCCAGATGTGCGCTGCCCAGACACACAGCTGGGGCTGAGCCCGGGGAGCCTGCCTTTGGGTCTTTGGTTTCTTAAAGAAGAAAGAAGTCATGCTTCAGTGAATGCAGATGGCTGAGAGCTGACGGGGAGCAACCGCGGTCACCCGTGAAGACAACACACGCGGCTCTTACATAGTTTGGGGTATTTGAAATACCCCGAATGAAATAATTCCTCGTTTAAAATATTTTAGTTTGTGGCCGTGATGGTATTCCGCATTCATGTATATATGTAACTTACACTCAAGTATTCCGAGAATGGATTGATAACTAGACAGACAGACAGATAGATAGTGGATCGATAGGATGATACAGCAAATATGGCAAAACGTTAAAATTGGTGGACCTGGGCATCTGGCTGGGGGGAGTTATGTTGGACTTCCCTGTATGGGGATTGTATTATTTGTATTAATTGTGCTGTAAGTTTGAAATTAATTAAAAAATAAAAACTTTAAATATATATATATTCTTTAGTGGGAATTGTCAGGCTTGGGTGCTTGTGGGATATTGAAATTAAGTTAACAGCAGCAAAAAGACAAACAACCCAATTTAAAAATGGACAAAGGCATTGAACAGCCCTTTCTGCAAAGGAGAGATGGCCAATAAGCACATGGAAAGATGTTCACCATCCTCAGCCATTAGGGACATGCAAATCAAAACCTCAATGAGATACCACTTCACACCCACTAATATGGCTATTATTAAAAATAAAATAAAAAAGGGAAATAAGTTCCACAAGGATGCAGAGAAATAGAAACCCCCGTGAAATGGTGGTGGGCATGTAAAATGCTACAGCCATGGGTGGAAAACAGGTTGGCGGTTTCTCAGGAAGTTAAACATAGAATTACCATAGGACCCAGCAATCCCAATTCCAGGTACATGCTCAAAAGAATTGAACGCAGGCACTGACAAAATAAATAAATAAAGGCCGCAAGTGCGAGGAAGGCAAAGCTGGTGCACAACAATGCAGAGTGAAGGCATCTGTCCGGATGATCTCCAAAGTGGCTTCCCGGCTAAATTTCAGGTCCAGAACTTGCAGACCAGAAATATCAAAAGACAGAAGTGGGGGAAGCGGCTGTGGCTCAATTGGTTGGGCTCCCGTTTACCATATGGGAGGCCCCGGGTTCGATTCCCGGGGCGTCCTGGTGAAGGTGAGCCGGCCCGTGTGGCGAGCTGACGGCCCACGCGGCATGGTGAGCTGGCGCAGCAAGATGACGCAACAAAGGGAGACAAGCAGACACAGAAAAACGCACAGCGAATGGACACAGCAAGCACAAGCAGTGTGGGGGGGGATAAATAAATAAATAAAAATAAATTTTTTTTTTTTTTAAAAAGACTTCCAGGAAGATGGTGGACTAGTAAGACACGGGAATCTCTTCTCCAGAAAAATAGCTGGAGAACAGCCCCAAAATAGATCTTCTAGGGTTTAAGACAGCAGGTGAAGGCTGCACACCACCCAGAGGAGAGAGGGACAGAAGAGGGAAATCGCGACAACAGAACTGTGAGTTGGAACCAGCAGCGCCTGCTGCTGCCGGCACCCTCCCCAACATTCTTCAGAATTCTCCGGTCTCTGGGCCTGCGACCACAGACAAAGGAGACTTCAGGGATCTACCACTCCTGGAAAGGGGAGAGAGAGGGACACTGCCTTAGGCTGACTCAGGTTCTGACTCCGCAAATTTGGGCTGTGGAGCCCCACGGACCCTTCCACATGGCGGTTTGCCCTGGGAACCTTGGAAGGACAGGAGAAATCCGACCCTCGCAACCTCCCTCTCTTCTAGCCTGGACTAATTGTTGAGGACTCCATGGGAGAGGGAAGAGAGAGCCTGGGGCTTACCCTGCTTTTGACTCGCAGGTTTGGTCTGCCCTGTCCCGAGAGCCCTTCCAGGCCGGGTGGGGCTGCACCATTGTTTGCCTTGGAGCCTGCAATGGGCTAAAGATATACAAACCTCCCAATCTCCTCCTCTACTAACAGGGACTGATTGTCGAGGATTCAGAAGGGAGTGGAAATATTTCCTAGCTGGGAAAAGGGGGGCGCTACAGAGAAGTCTGGAGAACTGTCTCAGAAAGTTTGAATCACAGGGCTCTTAGCCCCCAGACAGGAAGCTCTATCACATTGATCTGGTCTGTGTCACAACAAATACACTCCGACCAGGCATTGAATTGAGAGCTGCCAACAAGCGCCATCTCCTGGCAGACCAAGGAAGTGCACATAAGAAAATTAATAAGTAGGAGAGGCTTTTCCTGGCCTTATAGTCTCCCTGCCCAAGGCCCTAGGAAATGACTCTACAACCAATTACTGGGTCCAGTACCCAGTTTTGAGCAACCAGCAGGACAATCCTAACAATCGAGGTTGAGCCAAAAATCAAAGAGATGTGGTAACTCACAGCCTCCTGCAACTAAAACCCTATAAAAGAGAAAGAGATAGAGCATCTAAGTAAAATACAATCTAACCAGATGCCTAAACACCAGCAAAAAATTACAAGCCATACTAAGAAAATAGAAGACATGGCCCAAGAAAAGGAACACATCAAAGTCCCAGAAGAGATGCAGAATTTGAGAGAACTAATCAGTGAGATGAGCACAAATTTCCAAAATCAAATTAATGAGATGAAAGAAAATATAGTTAAAGAGATAAGTGACATCAAGAAGACATTGAGAGAATGCAAAGAAGAATTTGAAATCCTGAACAGAAAAGTAATAGAGTTCATGGGAATGAAAGACACAATAGGTGAAGTCAAAATCACATTTGAGGCATACAA
>JAKSZT010054060.1:2942567-2998242 GCA_026826555.1 Tolypeutes matacus | reverse complement strand
CTTGCCATGTGACCCTGCAATACCACTACTGGGTATATACCCAGAAGTTCTGAGAGCAGTGACACCAACAGACATCTGCACACCGATGTTCATAGCCACATTAGTCACCATTGCCAAAAGCTGGAAACAACCCAGGTGTCCATCAACAGACGAATGGATAAACAAACTGTGGTCTATTCACACGATGGAATATTATGCAGCTGTAAGAAGAAATGAAGTCATAAAGCATATGACAACATGGATGAACCTGGAGGACATTATGTTGAGTGAAGCAAGCCAGACACAAAAGGACAAATACTGTATGAATGCGTTACTATGAACCAAATATATTGTGTAACATATTGTTTGATTCAAAAAAAATTTATATGTATCCATTACATTTAATTGAGAAATGTATATATTTATTCATCTGTGTTTACTTTTTAGTTTTCAATTGTTTATATTTTAACAATATTTTAACAATTTTAATATTTTCAATTATTAAATGTAAAAAAAATAAAAAATAAAAATAACAATAAAAAAATAAAGTCACTGGAAAATTGCAACAACCCAATCCAAGCAAGACTAACAATGGCCCAGAATCTTCAGGAATGAAAATTTGGGTCACCCCACCAGGCAAAGAACCACGGTCAGCTGAGGTATTTTCTGAGGGTAACGGGGACGTGGAATGGGTAGTGGAAGAAGGTAGTGGTAATACCTTTTTTTGTTATGAGTGTGATTGTATATATACATAAAATGAATCTTTATTTTCTTTCCTAACCCTTTCCCTTATCATAGGACAAGTTGTGTTAGTTTCATGTCATAACATTTAAGGACGTCAAGTTTAAGAGTGAATATTACCCAAGGACTTGCACCCTATTCTGTAAGGAATTAATGTGTTTCCGATTGTACACAGGACAGTTGAACATTGTTAGGTGGAAATATATCTCTGCATGTCTGTTATTGTTTTTATTCAGAGACTAAGTATGGTTTAAGGCGATGTGTATGGTTGCCAAGTTGACAAGGGGTGGACTGTGATGATTAGGCTAATGTGTCACTTCGGCCAGGTAATTGTGCCCAGTTTTGGGTCAGGCAAGCACTAGGCTAATTGTAATACAAGGATATTGATGGACTTTAGTCATCAGTGAGCTTACTGCATAGATGGCTGATTATATCCACAATCAGTCAAGGAGCTTGCCGTCAGCCATGAGTGACGTTTGATCCAATCCGTTGAATGCCTTAAAAAAGGGAACTGAGTTAAACATTCAGAGAGAATTTTCCAGCTCATCCTTGGACAGTCAATGTCTCCTGAGAACTCAATGAAGACTTTCATCAGAGCCCCTGCTTTGCAGTCTGCCTGTAAAATCTGAACTTGTGCATCCCCACAGTCACGTGAGAGAATTTTATAAAATCCCCTACTATTTACAGATATCTCCTGTTGATTTTATTTACCTAGAGAGCCCTGACTAATACAGCGTGGTTAAATGGAGCATACTCTGTTGCAAATATGCTTGGTTCCAGCATGCTCTGTGACCAGAAGCGGTTAGAGCCAGCTTCAGGAACAGTAGCTTATCTCAGGAGGCAGAAAAGCTCATATCAAAAAACATGAAGATCTGTGTTTACTTTTTAGTTTTTAATTGCTTATGTTTTCAATTATTAAATGTACAAAATAAAGTTAAAAAAATAATTAAAAACAAACAAACATGAAGAGGTGGGCATTTGAAGGAAAGATTCTAAAAACTTCTGCAAACCAAGAAGGGAGGGACTACTCGGAAGAGTGGGTTAGTCAGTGTCACTTTCAAGGGGCTTAGTAAGGGGCAGTCAGTTTCTTTTGGGCAGTGGTGATGATCTTAGCTTTGTGTATTTACTTACTTTTGCATTTCTGTTGAAAGCTAAAGGCATAAAGTCAAAACGACTAAAAAAACAAAACAAAACAAAACAAAAAAAGCTAATGGCACAGACATTGCTGCTTTAACTTGTTGATCAATTTGGTACAGAACCTTCATCACGGTGTTCCACAGGAAGACTTTTCTGGCATCCCTTCTGGTGATTTTGCATCTTCTGGCTTCAAGGTGGTTTCCGAGAGATAGTCGCTGATCCGTCAGCAGAAACACAAAATAACACAGGCGTTGTAGCAGTCACGTGTCACTGCTGGTAGATCAGCTTCTTCGCCCTCTTTTTGCCAGGAAGCTCACTAGCATGATTGCTGCTAGTCCAACCAGGGCCAGCCGTCTCCAAGGCGACGCTATCCCTTATCAGTTCCACTTCAAGCACATGGTCATACAGGGACCAGGCCTGCTGCTTCCATAGCAACGGTGTCCCCTAGCAGTGTCACCTTCATTCCCAAGAACGTGGTCACACAGGAAACAGGTCCGCTGTCTCCATGGTGACCCTGTATCCTATCAGCATCACTTCCATCCCTTAAGCACACGGAGGTACAGGCGGGAGGGAAAAGGTACTGGTACATTTTTAAAAATCTCCGTTTGTTCAATTCTCATTTCTGAAGATCCAGCTAATAATTTTTAAAGCGCAGAAAATTCACCACAGGCCCTGATGGTTTGTTTGTTTGCTTTTAAGAATTATTTATCCCCCTGCCTATTTTTTTGCGCTCGCTGTCTTCTTCCTGTGTATTCTTCTGTGTCTGTTTGTCTTCTCTTTAGGCAGCACCGGGAACCGATCCTGGGACCTTCTGGAGTGGGAGAGAGGCGCTCAATCTCTTGTGCCACTTCAGCTCCCTGGTCTGCTGTGTCTCTCTTTTTTTTTTTTTTACCGGGAGGTCCCGGGGATTGAACCCAGGTCCCTCCATATGGGAGACGGACACCCAACCAGTTGAGCTACATCCGACCCCCTGCTGTATCTCTTATTGTTTCTCCTCTGTGTCTCTTCTTGTTGCGTCATCTTGCTGCGCCAGCTCTCCCCGTGGGCCAGCTCTCCGCGTGGGCCAGCTTGCCTTTCACCAGGAGGCCCCAGGAATCGAACCCTGAACCTCCCATATGGTAGACAGGAGCCCAATCACTGGAGCCACCTCTGCTTCCCTTTGCTGGCTTTTAGGCAGCCCTTCAAAGCTTCATGCAGGAGTAATAGCCTGAAATCACTTGACCATGTGCCGAAGCAGAACAGCCTTCAAGCTTCAGTCTCAAGAGAGGGGACATTTAGGAGTCTCACTCCTTGGGGAGAAAAATTTTAAAAAGACATTATGCTAGCTGGAAGCCTAAAAATAATCTACGGCTGGGATCTAACATAGGTGCCAATCTCTGCTCAGTGAGCGGGCGGGATTTCACGTGTGTAGCAAATCAGACTGATGTGAGCATGAGGTGTGACATGTAAGTTCATTCATTTAACTAGGAATAACAGCTGAGCGTGAACTGTGTCCCAGGCACCAGAAAGGAGGTGCAGTGAACCAAAAAAATACACCCCTGCTCCTGCAGAGCTGTCCCCGTGGTGGAGACAGATGGAGACCAGGTTGAGGGGTAGGCAGTAAAAAAAGGCCAGGCGAGTGAGAGGGTGGGTGGTTATTTCAGACAGGGTGGTCAGGGTGGACCTTTCTCATAAGGTGATGCTGAGCAGAGCTCAGAATGAAAAGGTAGAGCCGGGCAGATGGAAGAAAGCAAGTGCAAAGGCCCTGGGGTGGAACCATTCTTGGGATGCTGGCATTTGAGAAGAGCCAAGCAGCTAGTGTGCTTGGGGGATAGTAGTGGCAGATGAACCAGAAGGGGTCTGTGTGCCATTGAGAGGACTTTGGTCACTGCTGGGTAATTTAGGCTGCTCTCTTGGTACCCAGGAAGCACTTACGTGTGAGGGCTAAAGGAAAGGGGACTGTCTTGGGTTTTCCTTCCAATTCGTATAACCTGGGAGTTAGCTTTCAGAACAACAGGGAGTGAGTTTTGTTTTTTGTTTTTTGTTTTGCCTTCCATGGTTTTTTTTTTTTTTAACAAATCAATTTTACTGATACATATTAATAAAGCATACAATTCATCCAAAGTGTGCAATCAATGGTATTTGGTATAATCACATAGTTGTGCATTTATCGCTTTAATCATTAGTAGAGGATTTTCATTATTTCAATAATAATCATCATAATAATAAACAAAAAACAGACAAACAAGCAAGAAAATTCTTCACCTCTCAATCTCTCTCTGTTTCCCCTGCCGCTATTTCTGGCTATTCTTGCACAATTACTTAATTATTTATTAAAAAGCTTAATTGAGATGTATTCACAGGACATATAGTCTATCTGAAGTATATAATCAGTGGCTTTTAGTAAAATCACAATGTTGTGAATTCATCATCACAAAAAATTTCAGATTTTTTCATTATTCTAAAAAGATAATCTCCACACCCCTCAGCATGCCTTCCCCAGCCCTACATAACCACTAATCTAATTTCATCTTTAGAAATTGATTATATTAACATTTTATATAAATGGAATCATGCAATATGTTACACAATATATTTAGTTCATAGTAACACATTCATACAGTATTTGTCCTTTTGTGTCTGGCTTGCTTCGCTCAACATAATGTCCTCCAGGTTCATCCATGTTGCCATATGCTTTATGACTTCATTTCTTCTGCATAATATTCCATCGTGTGAATAGACCACAGTTTGTTTATCCATTTGTCTGTTGATGGACACCTGGGTTGTTTCCAACTTTTGGCAATGGTGAATAATGTGGCTATGAACATCGGTGTGCAGATGTCTTTTCGTGTCACTGCTCTCAGTTCTTCTGGGTATATACCCAGTAGTGGTATTGCAGGGTCACGTGGCAAGTCTATATTCAACTTCTTTAGGAACTGCCAAACAGTCCTCCATAGTGGCTGTACCATCCTGCATTCCCACCAACAGTGAAGAAGTGTTCCTATCTCTCCACATCCTCTCCAACACTTGTAGTTCTCTGTCTTTTGAATAGTGGCCATTCTGATAGGTGTGAAATGATATCTCATTGTAGTTTTTTTTTTTTTTTTACCGGGAGGTACCGGGGATCAAACCCCGATCTCTCCATATGGTAGACGGATGCCGAATCTCTTCAGCCACATCCGTTTCCCTCATTGTAGTTTTGATTTGCATTTCCCTCATCATGAGTGATGTCGAGCATTTCTTCACGTGTTTTTTTTCCATTTGTGTTTCTTCTTTGGAGAAATGTCTATTCAAGTCTTTGGCCCATTTTTTAATTGGGTCATTTGTCTTTTTATTGTTGAGTTGTAACATCTCTTTATATATCCTGGATATTAAACCCTTATCAGATATGTGATTGCCAAATATTTTTTCCCATTGGGTCAGCTGCCTTTTCACCCTTCTGACAAAGTCCTGAGTCTTTTTGTTGCTATTGAAAATGGAATTTTCCTCCTGATTTCCTCCTCAGATTGCTCAGTACTAGTGCCCAAAAACATAACTGATTTTTGCGTGTTGAGCTTGTATCCTGCCTCTTTGCTGAACTTGTTTATTAGTGCAAGCAGCTTTGTTGTGGATACTTCAGGATTTTCTAAGTACAGGTTCATGTCATCTGCAAACAGTGAGAGTTTTACTTCCTCTTTTCCTATTTGGGATGACTTTAATTTTTTTTTCTTGTGTAATTGCCCTAGCTAGAACTTTTAGAACAATGTTGAATAACAGTGGTGACAGTGGGCATCCCTGTCTTGTTCCTGACCTTTAGAGGAAAAGATTTCAACATTTTTCCCATTGAGTATGATGTTGGCTGCTATTTTTTCATATATGTCTTTTATCATATAGAGGAATTCTCCTTCTATTCCTACCTTTTGAAGTGTTTTTATCAAGAAAGGATGCTGGATTTTTTAAAAATATATTTTTATTGAAGCATATTATTCATATGTGAACATGCATAAACAATAAGTGTAGAGTAAAGATTGTGAACTTACAAAATAAACATGCATAACTTCATACACGGCTCCCATACATCGCCCCTCCACCAACACCTTGCATTGTTGTGAAACATTTGTTACAAACTATACGAGAGCATCGTCAAAATACTAACTAACTATAGACCCTATCTTACATTTGGTGTATTTTTCCCCCAACCCACCCTATTTTTTAAAAATATATTTTTATTACAGAGATTGTGTACTTACAAAACAATCATGCACATGTGCAGAATTCCCATACAGCACCTCTTCACCAACACACCTCACCATGGCGGAGCACTTGTTACAGATTATGAGATGATATCATCAGACTCTTACCACCATCCCTGGTCCATCGTGTACATGTGGCACACTTTTTCCATACTCCCCATTATCAACACAGTACATCTTTGGCGTAGCTGCAAGAATATTATAGTTTTGCTGTTAACCACAGTCCATAGGTCACCCAGGTGTACTTTTCCCATGCTTCCCCACATTCCCAGCACCCTGCAATAGTGCTGTACATCTGCTCTAGCTCACAGAAGGACAATCTTGCATTTGTACCTCAACCACGATTCTCAACCACCTCTGGGTTCACTGTGTTATTCAGTCCCTAGATTATTCTCTAGCTTTCTTTCAATTGACATTTACTTCCCCAGACTGCCCTTTTCAGCCACAATCCCATTTATAAACCAGCTGCTACTCACTGTAATATGTCACCATCAACTCTATCCATTTCCACACTTTTACAGTCAAGTTAATTAAAACTTCTCATAAATTAAGCATCAGTAGTTCTTCTCAATCCTCTTCTTATCTCCTAATAATCTATATTCTAGGTTTTTAACTCCATGTGTTTGCTCTTCGTATTTAGGTCATATTAACGAGGATTTTGTCGAATGCCTTTTCTGCATCTATTGAGATGATCATGTGGTTTTTTTCCTTCATTTGTTAATGTGGTGTATTACATTGATTCATTTTCTTATGTTGAACCAGCCTTGCATGCCAGGAATAAATCCCACTTGGTCGTGATGGATAAAGTCTTTTGATATGCTGTTGGATTCAATTTGCAAGTATTTTGTTGAGAATTTTTGCATCTATGTTCATTAGACAGATTGGTCTGTAATTTTCTTTTCTTGTAGTGTCTTTATCTGGCTTTGGTATTAGGGTGATAGTGGCTTCATAAAATGTGTTGGGTAATTTTCCCTCCTCTTCAATTTTTTGGAAGAGTTTAAACAGGATTGGTGTTAATTCTTTGAGAAATGCTTGGTAGAATTCACCTGTGAAGCCATCTGGTCCTGGACTTTTCTTTGCTGAGAGATTTTTGATGATGGATTCGATCTCTTTAAATGTGATTGGTTTGTTAAGTTTTTGAATTTCTTGTAGCGTCAGTGTAGGTTGTTTGTGCATTTCTAGGAATTTGTCCATTTCATCTAGGTTGTCTAGTCTGTTAGCATTCAGTTTCTCATAATATCCTCTTATGATCCTTTTTTATTTGTGGGGTCAGTCATAACTTCCCCCCTTTCATTTCTGATTGTATTTATTTGTATCTTCTCTCTATTTTTCTTCGTTAGTCTAGCTAGGGGGTTGTCAATTTTATTGATCTCAAAGAAACAGTTTTTGGTTTTGTTCCTTTTCTCTCTTTTTCTTTTCTTTCTCAATTTCATTTATTTCTTTCCTTCTGCTTGCTTTGGGATTGGTTTGCTGTTCTTTTTCTAGTTTCTCTAGTTGTTCAGTTAAATCTTTGAATTTAGCTCTTTCTTGTTTTTTAATATAGGCATTTAGGGCTATAAATTTCCCTCTCAAGACTGCCTTGGCTATAAGTTTTGATAAGTTGTGTTCCCCTTTTCATTTGTCTCAATATATTTACTGATTTCACTTGCAATTTCTTCTTTGACCCACCGAATATTTAGGAGTGTGTTCAGCCTCCACACATTTGTGAATCTACTTTTTTTCTATTATTGATTTCCAGTTTCATTCCATTATGATCTGAGAAGGTGCTTTGTATAATTTCAATCTTTTTATATTTATTGAGAGCTGCATAGTGACCTAACATGTGGTCTATCCTGGAGAAAGATCCATGGGAACTTGAGAAGAATGTAAACTCTGCTGAGTTTGGATGCAACATTCTGTATGTCTGTTAGGTCTAATTCGTTTATCATATTGTTCAAGTTTTCTGTTTCCTTGTTGATCTTCTAATTGTTCTATCTAATGATGTGAGAGGGGTGTTGAAGTCTCCAATGATTATTGTAGAAATGTCTATTTCTCCCTTCAGTTTTGCCAGAGTTTGTCTCATATATTTTGGGGCACCGTGGTTAGGTGCGTAGATATTTATGACTGTTATATCTTCCTGGAGGATCGTCCCTTTTATTAATATATAATGGCCTTCTGCATCTCTTATCACTTTTTTGCATTTGAAGTCTGTTTTGTCTGATATTAGTATAGCTACCCGTGCTCTTTTTCATTACTATTTGTGTGGAGTCTCTTTCACTTTCAGGCAGTTTGTATCCCTGGGTCTAAGGTAACTTTCTTGTAAACAGCATATGGATGGCTCATGTTTTTTATCCATTCTATCAGCCTATATATTTTGATTGGGGAGTTTAATCCATTCACATTCAATGATATTACTATAAATGCATTATTTACTTCCACTATTTTATTCTTTGGTTTTCATATGTCATATCCTATTTTTATCTGTCTTTTTACTCTTTTGGTTTCCTTTTGATATTCTTTCTTCTATACACTACTGCAAGCCTCTCTTCTTTTTCTTTCAGCTCTAAGTCTTCCTTTAATATTTCCTGCAAAAGTGGATTCTTTTTTACAAACTCTCTTAATTTCTGTTTGTGACTATATTACACTCACCTTCATATTTGAAGGACAATTTTGCTGGATAAAGAATTCTCAGCTGGCAGTTTTTCTCTTTCAGTTTCCTAATTATATCATACCACTGTCTTCTCGCCTCCATGGTTTCTGAAGAGAAATCTGTACTAAGTCTTACTGGGCATCCCTTGTATGTGATGGTTTGCTTCTCCCTTGCAGCTCTCATAATTTTTTCTTTATCTTTGGCATTTGACATTTTGAGTAGTTTTGTCTTGGAGTAGGCCTTTTTGGATTTATTCTGATTAGGGTATGCTGTGCTTCTTGGACATGAAAGTTCATTTCTTTCATGAGAGTTGGGAACTTTTCTGCTATTATTTCCTCAAATACTCTTTCTTCCCCTTTTCCCTTCTCTTCTCTTTTTGGAATTCCCATGACACGTATGTTGTTGCGTTTCATGCTGTCATTCAACTCTCTGAGCCCCTGCTCAATTTTGTCCATTCTTTTCTCCAAGCCTCTCTTCTTTTTCTTTCAGCTCTATTCTTTTCTCTCTTCAATTTTAGCTGCTCTGTCTTCAGTATCACTTATTCTTTCTTCTATCATTTCGAGTCTGCTGTTGTATGCCTCAAATGTGATTTTAGATCTCCTATCGTGTCTTTCATTCCCATGAGCTCTGTTACTTTTCTGTTCAGGAGTTCAACTTCTTCTTTGCGTTTGCTCAATATCTTCTTGATGTCATTTATCTCTTTAACCATATTGTCTTTCAACTCACTAATTTGATTTTGGAAATTTGTGTGCATCTCGTTAATTAGTTGTCTCAAATCTTACATTTCTTCTGGGGCTTTCATATATTCCTTTTCTTGGGTCATGTCCTCCATTTTGTTAGTATAGCTCGTAATTTTTTTTGCTGATGTCTAGGTGTATTAGTCAGCCAAAGGGGTGCTAATGTGAAATACCAAAATTTGGGTTGGTCTTTACAAAGGTATTTATTTGGGGTAGAAGTCCACAGATACCAGGCCAGAAAGCATAAGTTTCTTCCCTCACCAAAGTCCATTGCCACGTGTTGGAGCAAGACAGCTGCCTACGTTTGCCAGGGTTCAGGCTTCTTGGGTTCCTCTCTTCCCGGGGCTGCATTTCTCTCTGGGCTTAGCTCCTGTTTCCTCCACAAGGTCAGCTGTAGGCGATCAGGCGAACGGCTTGCTTCTCTCCTCCTGGGGCCTTCTTTCCAACATCAGAACTGCTTCTCAAAAACTGCTTCCTCTGTCCTTTGCCTTGCCTTTTATATTCGATTTCCCCACCCACCACGGAGTGAGGCTCAACACCCTACTGACGTGGGCCAGTCAATACCCTACTCATAACTCAATCATGCCCAGATTAACAGATCAGTTTACAAGCATGATCCAATTTTATTTTTGCAATTCATAATTACATCAAATTGGCCAACGGCTACTCTAGTTATCTGATTAAGATGGTAGTTTACCCAGATGCTCAATTTCTTTCTCTTTTATAGGCATTTAGTGGCAGGAGGCTGTGAGTTAATGCTGTTCTTTGACTCTTGGTTCAACAGTTTTGCCATCTTGAGTTCCCTCCTTTGTCCCTCTCTCTTCTGTCCCGCCTTCACCTGATGTCCTAAACCCTAGAAGACCTTTTTCCAGGCCATTTCCGCCTGTCCTCTAGCTATTTTTCTGGAAGATAAAAGAGTCCCGTATCTTTCTAGTCCACCATCTTCCCCCATCAGGAGTGAGTTTTTTTATAATATTATTATTGATGGTGTTTTGTTTGTTTGAGTTTTTTTTGTTTGTTTTTGTTTTTGAGACTCACTTGAACTCATGTCATCTGACGGGGTGTCCCTTTCCCTAGCATTGGTGGTGGATTGAATTTTGTACCCCAAATGAGACGTGTTCTTGGTCTTGTTTCACTTTTCTGGGGGGTGTGCATGGGACTTCTTGAAGATGTAACTTCATGAAGGTATGGCCCAGCTGAATGAACTTGGGCCTTCATCCAGATTTTTAGAGTCCTTTAAGCAGAATGAAATTCAGACAGAGAGAGAGAGAAAGCCACAGGGAGGAGCCAGAAGTCAGTAGGAGCTCAGAATTAAAAGGAGAGGACCTGACCATGAGACAGGGAAGCCCAGGAACCCAAGGCTGGCCAGGCAGCCAGAAGGTCTCTGTCTTTGGGGAGAAAGCATGGTCACGATTTTGGACTTCTAGCTTCTGAACCTGTGAGCAACAAATTCCCACTTGTTTAAGCCCAAATCAGTCTGTGGCATTTGTCATGGCAGCCTAGCAAAGCCAAGATGGTCACTAACTAACGGGGAGCTCGGGAAGGGGAGGTGTCCCACAGATGTGAGACGAAGGGACTGGCTCTTGCCATGGCAGGGAGATGCATGGGCCCTAAACCAGACTTCCAAGATTGGAACTCAGGTCCTGCCACTTGCCTGTAAAATGGGGACAAGGGGACAGCAGGAATGGGAGTGGGACTCAGCATAGGCCTGTCACTTGGGACTGCGGTCGTTGCAGAGCTAGGATGTTGGAATCCAAAGGAAACAGGTTTTCCTCTGTCTTTCCCAAAACCCCACTACCATCTCTGGCCACACTGTTCCTTGGCTCAACTTCTTCCACTGCACACAGTGGCATTACCCATGGCATTTCCTATACTAATGACCAACAGGAGGATGCAAGGTGTGTCTTCGTGACAAGCAAGTAAAGAGGGAGGGAACTTTGAAACTTGGACTTGGCTGGGCAGAGAAGCGGTGGGGAGGGCACTCCAGCCAGAGGAAATAGCAGGAGCAAAGGCCCTGGGGCTGGAACTAGAGGCCGATGCAGGCACTTTTTGGACATGCTCAGAGGGGCTCAGAAGTGGATGTGATCATGCACGACCCACTCCAGCCACCTCTAGAGTCGAGTCCAGCTCCATTCCAGGGCCCAAGGTCATGTGACCTAGTGGTCTTTGCACACGTTGTTCGCTCTGCCTGGGACACCCCTACTTTTCCCTTAGGGCTTCCTTGAGCCCCAAGCTGGGCTCCACATCAACCTCCCCCTTTGTGATAGGCTGGTTCTCCCAAGTTTTGGAGGCAAGTGATGACAAAAGCAGGATATTGTATGATGGTCTGAGGCCCCAGGGAGATCGATGGACTGCACATTTTGTTTTGTTTTGTTTTAAGTTCATAACCTTTTCAGTTCATAGCAAATAATCATCATTGGCCTGCATAGGTCTTGACTGACGTAGCTGTTTATTTCCTTTTATCATCGTTCCCCTCACATTCTTTCCCCCCCAGAGGCTACCATTCTAAGGGGTTAAATATGCATGCTTATGTCTGCATGCGTTCTTGTAAAATGTGCACTGTGGAATTGTATACAGGTAGCACAAATATATGGGTATGGGTTTGATTGTGGTTTGTGTTTTTTTTTTTTTTTTTTTTTTTTTTTTGAGTAATGAAAATGCTTTAATATTGATCAAAGTGATGAATACAGAACTCGGTGATTATACCAAATGCCACTGATTGTGCACTTTAGATAATTTGTGCGGTTTAGGAACGACAGCGACAAAAAATATAAGCATCGGGGGGGGGAAAGACACCAAATGTAAGAAGACATGGACTATAGTCAGTAATACTTTGACAACGCGCTTTCATAATTTTTAACAAATGTCTCACAACAACGCAAGGTGTTGGTGGTGGGGTGTTATATGGGAGCACTGCATGATGTCATGCATGTTTGTGTTGTCAGTTCACAACTTTTACTATACACTGATTGCTTAGGCATGTTCATGTGTGAATGATATACTTCAGTAAAATTATTTAATTAAAAAAAAAGGGATAAGGGAGGAGGACGGGCAAGATGGCGGCAGAGTAAGGAGCTCCTAGAGTCAGCTCATCCTACGGGGCAGTTAGTAATGGGCCAGAACTGTCTGAATCCCCTGTTTGGGGGGCCCAGGAGACCAGAAGAGCCTCCTGGAACACCCTTGGAAGAGCGGAAAGAGCAGTCTGCAGAGAAGATTTGTGAGTAGAGACCTCCATGCCACGGAGACCAGAGCTGGCCCTTGCTTCAGGAGCTCTTCCCTGGTTGGAATTTTGAAGCTCCATTTCCCAAAAATGGGGGAGAAAGAGACTTCAGCTACTGATTAGCAAATTTGGCTGACTAAAGTCCAATTCTAAGAACAGCTAAAGTTTGAACCTCTCCTAGTCAGAAAGAGGCCTGTAGCCTCCATTTTAACCCCTGCCCCTGGCATGAGGGGAAGCGGGACTGATTGAAAATCTCAGTGACGGCAGGGACTGGCTTCTTTCCACTCAGGTCACTTTGCTGCCTGAGCCTGGGCCCCAGCCCTGCCTCTGGCAGGTAGGAAGCTGGGGGGACCTGCACCAGCCTCTCCAGGCAACCGCAGGCATTTCTGGCCTGCATGGATTAGAGCGTTAGGTACCTGCAGCTCCATCCCCACCCCCCCGATAAGACAGGAGAGGGGCTGTGTTTCCCCAGCCTCTTTGGGCAACTGCAGGCACTTTCAGCCCCCACAGACTAGATTTTTGGGCCCTCCTGTGGTTCTATCACTGCCCCCTGATAGAGCAGGAGGAGGGACAGTGCTCCCTTACCCTCTCCGGGCAACTACAGTCACTTTCCCGGGGCCTCCTGGTGAAGGCAAACCTGCCCGCACGGCGTGGTTAGCTGACCCAGTGAGCACAGGCAGCAAGGGGGGGGATAAATGAATAAATAAATAAAATCTTAAAATAAAAAAAAAAGAAGAACACACAGAGAGCAGACAGCAAATGCAAAACAATAGTGGGGGCAAAAATAAATAAATAAAATAAAGCTTTTTAAAAAAAAAGGAATTGAAAAAAAAAAAAAAATCCTCATTCATAGCCCAAGACTGCATGAGGTGACCGGGAAATGGAGTTTCTTGGTCACTGTCAATTTGCACTGGCACCCCTTAGAGGGCACTTTCCTGTTTTTAGGCAGTGAATAGTAGCCTGCTGCTTACAAGAGTCCTGTGGCAGTGTCTGTGGCAGTGAAAGCATACCTTGCCACTTCCTAGAGCAGGAGGGGACCAGTGTAATCCACTTGCCATCGTGCTCCTGGAGTCTGTGCTCGGCCAATATTTCCCATCCGGTGAGGTAATTGTTTCAGTAATCAGAGTGAGCACGATGGACACACATGGGTCATATCCACGAGCTGCTGGTGAGTAACAGGCCGCTGGAACAGGGTCTGATAGCCACGATATCCACTTTTCCTGTGGAGCCACTCTACTGCTTCTTGGGTCTCAAAGTCATGGCCCCAGCTCTTGGCGAGGGCATCTGCCTCAACATTTCTGAGAAGTGTGTTAGGGGAGTGGGCAGGGATGTGAGAGTTACCTGTCAGAGCTGGCAGGTGTACCAGATGTCCGTCCACAGATTTCTCCCCCACAGAGGGCAGCCTATGACAGTCCATTTTTCCTCTCTTGTTTTCAGAGTCTGCAATTCACACCTGGATAGGGATGGCGGTTTTTAGAGTGACTGGACATTATTGGGTTAAGCCCTTTACTTGTAGCAGGGCGTGGCATGCTGCACACAGTTGCTTCTCTGAGGGGCTGTGTCATACTTTGGCCTCTTTCCACAATTGTGAATAAACCCAAGGGGTATTTGTTTAGGATGTTGCCTTTGCCACAAACCCTACCCAAAGCCAATATTGGTGCTGGCCATATCCAATTTACAGGGTTCACCGCCCTCCTTACTGCTTGAGCCTGGGCTATTGTCCTCTTTGCTTCTTCTTTTTTTTTTCTTAACCGGGAGGTCCCAGGGATCGAACCTGGGTCCCTCCATATGGGAGATGGACGCCCAACAATTTGAGCCACATCCCTCTTTGCTTCTTAAAAGCAGCCTACTGGCCCCCCCTCCCCATTCCCATGCATGACCTTTCCTGATGAACACATATAATGGTTTTAATATCTGAGTGAAATGAGGGATGAAGGGTCTCCAGTATCCCCAACAACCCCAGAAAGGCCATTAATGGTTTTGGAGTTTGTGGTGTGGGAAAACATTGCACTTTAACAGTTAAGAGTTTGACAGAGCAGAAAGGACCTTGCAGCTTGTCCCAATGGTTTGCCCATCCCAGGCTCTCAAGATAAGATACCATTGTCTCTGAGGCTTCTTTTAATTCTGAAAGCAAACTACTAGCTAATATAATATCATCAATGTGATGAAATTGTAGGGCTACAGCTCCAGGTTTCTTCCACGCAGCCAGACCCTTTGCCAGGAGGCCAGGCCAGATGGTTTAGGTATGCACACAGCCTCGGGGAAGCTCTGCAAAATCCACTGTTGGGGGGCGGATGTGGCTCAGATGGTTGGGCGTCTGTCTGCCATATGGAGGGACCTGGGTTCGATCCCTGGGACCTCCCGGTAAAATAAAAATAAAAAAATAAAATAAAATAAAATAAAATAAAATAAAATAAAATAAAAATCCACTGTTGGTCTCCCCATGTGAAGGTAAATGCAGACTGGCTCGATTTGCCTAAGGAGATTCTAAAGAAAGCCTTTGCGAGATCTAAAACAAAGTGATAGTAACATACTGGATACTAATTTCTAGCAATAAACTAGCCATGTGTGGGACTACTCCATAGAGCAGCGGGTTACTTTGTTTAATTCACAATAATCTGCTGTCAGGCACCAGCTCCCCCACCCCACGGCCCCTCATTGGCCACTCTCTTTATGTAGCCATAGGGCTGCTTGCGAGGGGCAAATCAGAGGAATGTGAGCTAAAACATCTGCCTCTCGATTCCCAGGTGGAGAGGTTGTTTCTGTGACATAGATCATCTTTCAAATAATTACAACCATGATTAATAACATTATACTGTTATTTAATATTATAACAGTATTATAGTAAACATTACATAATAAACATGATTAAATCTCTAAGAATTTTATATAATTTTTACGTATTCATATGAACACTTTACCCGTACAACTTTTTTTTTTTTTTTTCACCGGGAGGTCCTGGGTATCGAACCCGGGTCCCTCCATATGGGAGACGGACGCCCAACCATCTGAGCCACATCCGTCCCCCCCGTACAACTTTGATTAACAGAATGTTAGAAAATTTCTTTTAGTTTGATAACAGTTTCTAAACACTTCTCATTCAACTGATAACATATCGAATGAACGTAACTATTTTATTACTTTATTTTTCACTTTTACGCCTTTACCATGATCACACTAATTAACAGGTGTTTTATTTTAGTGGTACAGAAAAAGTTACTTTCTCCATTATTTTATGAAAACCTAAGATTCCCAATGGAATCAAGATTATCTTCTCCTTGGGAAGCGGCTGTGGCTCAATCGGTAGGGCTCCCGTTTATCATATGGGAGGCCCCGGGTTCGGTTCCCGGGGCCTCCTGGTGAAGGCAGGCCCGCCCGCACGGTGTGGTTGGCTTACCCAGCAAGCACGGGCAGCAAGGGGGGGATAAATGAATAAATAAATAAAATCTTTAAAAAAAAAAAAAAAAGATTATCTTCTCCCTACCACCACTTCAATATTCAGATTGAGGTGGCCTCTGACAAGTTTCCCTGTTATGAAATTACTTTTTGTTATCATCAATTCAGTTTCTATTTAATAATGGCTTCCTGGAATTAACCACTTAAATATCTCAGTTTAAACAATGATTTTACAAACTTCTTATAATTAACCATAAGCACATACACTATAGTTATTTCATCTCAAGACAAATTTCACTTTTACAAAACACGTTCCCTTACTTAATGCTATCTTCTACAACACCTTCTACAACTTTCTATATTCATTCAAGCCTTGTCTTACATATTTCCACCCTGATTTTATGAAAACCAGCCATCTTATCTTAGGACAAAACACATTCCCTTAAACAAACTTACCAAAATTTAGTCAGCATTGACTAAGAATTCACTTCCACAAAACTTTTACTTCTTTCTATAATCATTTAAATTCTCATATCCCTCATTCTGTTCTATGAAGAAAAAAAAAAACAAAAAAAAACCAAAAAACTATTCATTTCAATTTAGGCAAAAACAGTTTTTTTTTTTAAAAAAAAAGGTTTGTAATAATTTCATTAGCCAAAAACTTAAAATTTTCATCATCTTAAAGATTTAATACATATAATGCTAATTTATTTTATTCGTATCCATACTCATTTGCCAATATAAGGGCTTAATTTTTTGGCCATTTTAATAGAGCTCTTTTAAGAATTTTCATTTGCTAATTTAATATTACCATCTGGAGGTATCAAAATATACACTGGGGGGTGGATGTGGCTCAACTGATTGGGCGTCTGTCTCCCATAGGGAGGGACCTGGGTTCGATCCCCGGGACCTCCCGGTGAAAAAAAGAAAAAGAAAAAATATATATATATATACACTGAACAAACACAAAGAGAGTTAAGACACAACAGAAACATAAGGCTCACTAATTTGACTCCTAACTCTCACTGCTTTGGTATGGCTATCTCCAAGCTCTCCATCAGTTCACATCTCTAATTTTCACTGCTTTTAAGATCTCCTCTAGAATCAGTGTTGCCTGTAATATGCAATCTCGGTCTTGGAAACATTTTTATTAATAACCAGCAACCACTTTGGAGGACTTGAGCAGTTAAGCATTAATTTAGCAGTTTAGACAGACAGACATTTAACACATATATTCTGGATTACTCTTCAGGAGTACACTTGGGACAGACTCGAAGTTCAGGAGTAAGCTGTAGATTCAAAACCGAAAGTTCATTTTAACACCTTGATGAAAATTCTGATCAAAATAAAATATGATTAAAACTTAAAAACATTGTCAAAAATAACATCCCATTTAAACTCTTCTGCAGTTTACACAAGTATTACGAGCTTTCAGATTTGCAATATGTTTTTTTTTTATTTATTTTTTTATTATGGGTAAAAATCAAAATTCTCACAATACATACAAACATTTGCAAAATGATATGTAAATATATATGCATATATGTGTATTTGCTTACAAAAATGTTATTTATATATATATATATATACATATATTTTAAGAGGTGCTTAGATTACCTAAAATATTACACGGAACCTACTGGGATTCCCATGTTGCCCACCTCCCACACCTCCCACCACATCCAACACAAACATCTCCCACAGTGTGGCCCACCAACCTCAATGTAAGCTGCTGGCATCTGTTTTCTATTTTTTTTTTTTTTTTAAGAGTTGCCCGGTTCAAAGTTACTAAACTTTAACAGCACCAAGTTTTGTTAACGTGGCTACCCAGACCTAATTAGGCTTAACATGGAAACAGAAGAGAGAACATTAATGTTGCTAAGTTTTTCTTTTTTTGTTAGCACAGAACATTATTTTTTTAAAAGATTTACTTATTTCTCCCCCCGCCGCCATCCCCTCATTGTTTTGTGCTTGCTGTCTGCTCTCTGTGTGTTCTTCTGTGTCTGCTTGTCTTGTCTTTAGGCAGCACTGGGACCCAATCCTGGGACCTTCCAGAGTGGGAGAGAGGTGCTCCATCTCTTGCCGCCACCTCAGCTCCCTGGTCTGCTGTGTCTCTTTTTTTTTTTTTTTTTTTTAAGATTTATTTATTTATTTATTCATTTATCCCCCCCTTGCTGCTCGTGCTCTCTGGGTCAGCCAACCACGCCGTGCGGGCGGGCCTGCCCCCACCAGGAGGCCCCGGGAACCGAACCCAGGGCCTCCCATATGGTAAACGGGAGCCCCACTGATTGAGCCACAGCCGCTTCCCTGCTGTGTCTCTTATTGTCTCTCCTCTGTGTCTCTTTTTGTTGTGTCATCTTGCTGCGCCAGCTCTCTGCATGGGCCAGCCTACCGCGTGGACCAGCTTGCCTTTCACCAGGAGGCCCCGGGAATCGAACCCTGGACCTCCTATATGGTAGACGGGAGCCCAATCGCTTGAGCCACATCCGCTTCCCAAGTTTGTCTACTTCTCCAGCAGTTAAACTAATTCTACGAGTCCCCACTGGCTCACAGTCTCACCATCTAGGCAGCAGTGGGTTTGCAGAGTTGCCCCCGGACTGTTTTCCTTATCTCAGTTAACTCTCTAGCAGAATATTTTCTTACAATCATGGTTTCACTGACAAGCACCCTATTTAGCATTCTAATATGATTTAAAGATTCTTTTATAGTTTCTACATCTGAATCACTATCTCTTTCTGATTTAATTGCTCAGAGAGGCTTGTCCCTAAGGCGTGAAGGCAGGAGGTGGAAGGCTGCAAATCCCTTCTAGCTCTAACTTTTCTTCTAAGCGGTGGATTTCTGTGTTTTCCTTGAGACAACGTGCTGTAGCTAACTGTACCAAGCCTACCAACAGCCAGCCCAAATGCTGTGCCTGCTAAACTTCCTACTCTTTTGTTCTTGCAGCATGCTCTCTAGTCCTGTCAGTGTTTTTTGGGGCATCCCCATACTCACATGAAGCTCCACAACAGCCAAGCAAGTGGCCAACTCCAAATTCTCTTGAAGGTCCCCACTCATCTGGTCCCTACTCGTCCAGGAGGGCAGCCACCCCTCCTCAAATGGATGTTATGGGACATCTCGGGAATTCCCCTGTGGATTCTCCCCTCCCAGAACTCGTGCCCACCACTGCTGGTGGCCCTTCCATCTCCCAGCTGTGGTTCACCAATTTTTCTAAGGCAACTCCTGAAGGGCACAAGTAGGTGAGGCCACGAGACCTCACCAGGCAGAGAATCAGACTTCAGCTTTATTGGGACTTAGGGACAGGAGAAGATTCCTTGACGGTGGCTGATCAAAGGATGAATGAAGTTAGCACCCCACAAAGAAGCAGGAAAACGGGGGTGGGGTGGGATATAAGGGGTCTCAGGACAAAGACATTCTATAGGGGTGATAACAAAGTCCCTGCTGGGGTCCCCTGACTGTGCACATGGGGTTTGGTGATGTTACCTCAGGAAGGAAGTTTTGCTGCTTAGAGGAGATTTGGTTAAAGACATTCTCTCCCCCCACACCCCAGGGCTGATAACCTTTAACTTCGGCCGAGGTCACCGTAGGCAGCTAGTGCTGAACTTAGAGGGGGCCCTGGGTCCCCACAGTATGATATATTTAAGATACTGTAAGAGGGAAGCGGATGTGGCTCAAGCGACTGGGCTCCTGCCTACTACATGGGAGGTCCATGGTTTAGTTCCCGGTGCCTCCTAAAGAAGACAGGGAGCTGGCGCGAAGGGCAGGCATGGCAAGCTGATGCAACAAGATGACGGAACAAGAGACAAGGAAAACATAATGAAAGACACAACAAAGCAGGGAGCAGAGGTGGCTGAAGCAATTAAGCACCTCCCTCCGACATCGGAGGTCCTGAGTTTTGGTTCCTGGTGCCTCCTAAGAAAACAAGGTAGGGAAACATCTTCAAGACCTTGTAGTAGGTGGTGGTTTCTTGGACCTCATACCCAAAGGACATGCAGCAAAAGAAAAAGTAGATAAATGGGACCTCCTCAAAATTCAACACTTTGGCACCTCACAGGACTTTGTCAGAAGGGTGAAAAGGCAGCCAACTCAATGGAAAAAAATATTTGGAAATCACATATCTGATAAGGGTTTAATATCCAGGATATGTAAAGAGATGTTACAACTCAACAATAAAAAGACAAATGACCCAATTAAAAAATGGGCCAAAGACTTGAATAGACATTTCTCTGAAGAAGAAATACAAATGGCAAAAAAACACATGAAGAAATGCTCAACATCACTCATGATTAGGGAAATGCAAATCAAAACTACAATGAGATATCATTTCACACCTATCAGAAAGGCCACTATTCAAAAGACAGAGAACTACAAGTGTTGGAGAGGATGTGGAGAGATGGGAACACTTCTTCACTGTTGGTGGGAATGCAGGATGGAACAACCACTATGGAGGACTGTTTGGCAGTTCCTAAAGAAGTTGAATATAGACTTGCCACGTGACCCTGCAATACCACTACTGGGTATATACCCAGAAGAACTGAGAGCAGTGACACGAACAGACATCTGCACACCGATGTCCATAGCCACATTATTCACCATTGCCAAAAGTTGGAAACAACCCAGGTGGGGTCCATCAACATAGGAATGGATAAACAAACTGTGGTCTATTCACACAATGGAATATTATGCAGCTGTAAGAAGAAATGAAGTCATAAAGCATATGGCAACATGGGTGAACCTGGAGGACATTATGTTGAGCGAAGCAAGCCAGACACAAAAGGACAAATACTGTATGAATGCATTACTATGAACCAAATATATTGTGTAATATATTGTTTGATTCAAAAAAAACAAATTTATATGTATCCATTACAAAAAAAAAAAACAAGGAAAATTAACAGACACAGCAAGTGCAAACGACGAGTGGGTGGGGAGAAATAAATAAATTAAATAAATCTTAAAAAAAAAAAAAAAATGTAAGTGAAAGGCCACCACGATGCCCGCACTGTGCACATGGCACCTCTGAGGTGGCACCGAGTCAGGTGTGCAGCCAGTGGGCTCCGGGTCAGGGAGTGGGGACCCTTGGCACCTGGCTCCTCTGATTTAGGGTCACGTCCCACAGGCCTGGGGGTTTAGGGTGACGTGCTCCCCGCTTGCTCAGCTGAGGTGAGGGCTAGTAAGTGATGAAGTCCTTCCCAGGCACGTTGTGCCCGGGCCACGGGCTGTCAGTGGCCTGAGTCAGGAAGGAGCCTGACCCGGGAGCCCTGGCCTCGCCTACGGAGGGGGCAGAGCGCAGCCTTCAGATTGGAGGCATGGAGAGGCGGTGGGGCCCCCGCAGACAGTCCCTCAGGGCTCCTCAGCCCAGGGTACCAGGGAACTGGGGACCCCATGAGCCCTGGCCAGCCGGGCACCCTCGCCCCTTGTACCAGGCGGCTGACCCTAATTCTCCACCCCCTTCCCAGCCTGTCTCCCGTGGCCCACCTTGAGGAGAAGGAGATTCCAAGGCAGCAGGAACCTGAGGCTGCAGGAAATAGACTGCAGTTAAAAATGCAGAAGCAGAACTTGAAGGTTTAGCCACTGACCCATTTCACAGAACGTTTCATGCATTTGTGCACCAAAAGTTGGAATTTTTAAAAAATTATTACTATTATTTTAAAAAGATATCGATGATCTGATGCAATGATAAATATTCATTTGATGGAGATGCATGGACTTGTCATTAGTTTGGACTCTTGGTCATGTCTGAAAATTTCTTCAACCACGATTTCCATTTGACAATGCAAGTATCAAAGAATATTGGGGTTTAGAATTGTATATTGATGCCTTTTGTTCGAGGACTCCACATTTCATAGAGACTATCGTTGGATTCCAGTTACATTCTCCAGTCAAAGCAATTCATGTCATTCAGTCTTTTGATTAAGTTAATTTTGAAGAGTTTTATAAACAATGCCAGAAGATGAAAGAAAAAAAAAAAGGTGATGCAAAAAATTTCTGGATGGAGCTGGAAGATAATGGAAAAGTAGATTTCATATTTGAACAAGCGCAGAGTGTGCTGCAGTCCCTGAAACAAAAGATCAAAGACAGGGGAAGCAGATGTGGCTCAAGCGATTGAGCTCCCGCCTACCACATGGGAGGTCCCTGGTTCAGTTCTCAGTGCCTCCTAAAGAAGACAGCAAGCTGGGGCAATGGGCAGGTGTGACAAGATGGTGCAACAAGAGACACGAGAAGAAAAAAAACAAAAACACATAATTATAGACACAACAAAAGCAGGGAATGGAGGTGGCTTAAGTGATTTGGCACCTCTCTCCCACATCAGGTCGTGGGTTCAGTTCCCGGTGCCTCCTAAAGAAACAAGGAAGACAAACAGATACAGCAAGTGTAAACAACAAGGGGGTGGGGAGAAATAAATAAATAAAATAAATAAAAAAAATAAAAAGATCAAAGATGGGTCTGCCACAAATAAAGAATATATCCAAGCATTGATTCTGGTGAATGAAGCAATTCAATATTGATAAAGAATGGTAGACCTCTGATTCAGAATGAACAGGAAAGCAAATCAAATGCATTGCCCTCTACACCATATGAATACTCCTTTCCAGAAAGACTGCACATTTCTGTGTGTATATAAGTTAAATTTATTTGTGCTGTCATTGCTTGTGTGTTTAGAAAGAGATTTACTCGGGAAGCGGCTGTGGCTCGATCAGTAGGGCTCCCGTTTACCATATGGGAGGCCCTGGGTTCGGTTCCCGGGGCCTCCTGGTGAAGGCAAGCCCGCCCACACGGCGTGGTTAGCTGACCCAGCGAGCACAAGCAGCAAGGGGGGGATAAATGAATAAACAAATAAAATCTTTAAAAAAAAAAAAAAGAAAGAAAGAGATTTACTCAATCATTCGACATTAGAGTATATTTAATATATAACAAAGTTTTCCCCATTAAAATCTTTTAAAAATTGTAGATTTTAGTATTTTATGTAGGAAGATAAAGGGTCATGAGTCCTTTGACAGATTATTTCTTAATATTCCTAAGTAATCAAGTCTTTTTATAAAATTTAGCTCAAGCTATCTCTGTACAAATTATTAATACCATGAAATGTACCAAGATGGCTATTTTTTTTAGAACTTTATTTTGTACATTTAATAATTGAAAATATAAATAGTTAAAAACTAAAAAGTAAACACAGATGAATAAATATATACATTTCTCAAATGTACTGGATTCATATAAAATACTGTATGACTGCGTTACTATGAACCAAATATATTGTGTAATATATTGTTTGATTAAAAAAAAACATTTATATGTATTCATTACATTTAATTGAGAAACGTATATATTTATTCATCTGGCTAATTTTTTTTAAGCTAGCAACTTATGTTTTCTAGATTATTTCTTTTAAAGTGGATTATCAAAAAGGGGCAGAAGTGGTTTTTGAGTATCAGTTCAATTTTTTTAATTGGAGAAATTGTGGGTTACAGAACAACCATGCATAAAATACAGGATTCCCATATACCACCCTATTAACACCTTGCATTGGTGTGGAACATTTGTTACAATTGATAAGAGCACATTTTTGTAATTGTACTTAGACCAAAGGATACAAATAGATTGAAAGAGAAAGGCTGGGGACTTCCGGAAAGATGGCGGACTAGAAAGACAGGGGACTCTCTTCTCCTCCGGAAAAAATAGCTAGAGGACAGGCTGGAACAGCCTAGAAAAACATCTTCTAGGGTTTAGGACACCAGGCAAAGGCTGGGTACCACACAGAGGAGAGAGGGACAAAGGAGGGAAATCACAAGGACAGAACTGTGAATTGAGATCAGCAGCAATAAAGACACTTTAGAATTTTCAGGCCCCTGGGCCTACGGCTACAGACAAAGGGGGCTCCAGGGATCCACCACCCCAGGAAAGGGGAGAGAGAGGGACACAGCCTGAGGCTAACTCAGCTTCTGACCCACAGATTTAGTCTTCTGTGTCCCACGAGCCCTTCCAGGCCAGGTGGGACCACACCGTGGTTTGCCCTGGGAGCCAGCACAGGACTAGAGAATCCGATCCTCCCAATCTCCCTCTCTTTTAGCCAGGACTGATTGCTGAGGAGGAAGCTCCCCAGGAAAGGGGAGAGAGAGGGACACAGCCTAAGGCTAACTCAGCTTTTGACTCACAGATTTGATCTGCTGTGTCCCGGGAGCCCTTGCAGGCCAGGTGGGGCTGCGCCATTGTTTGCATTGGGAGATGGCAAGGGGGTAAGATATACGACCCTCCCAATCTCCTTCTCTACTAACCAGGACTGATTGTTGAGGACTCAGAGGGGAGTGGAAATATTTCCAAGCCAGGAAAAGGGAGGGGGCTGCCAAAGAAAGCTGGAGAACTGTCTCAGAGAAAGTTTGAATTACAAGTCTCCCAGCCTCCAGGCAGGAAGGTCTGTCACATTGATCCTGTCTGTGTTGCAACAAATATTCTAACCAGGCATTGAACTGAGAGCTGCAAAGAGCGCCATCTGCTGGCAGACCCAGGAAGTGCACTCGGAAAATAAGTAGGAGAGGCTTTTTCTAGCCTCTGTAGTCTCCCTCCCCAAGGCTCTAGGAAGCGAGTCTACAACCAATTACTTGGTCCAGTGCCCAGTTTTGAGCAACTAGCAGTGGTAAATCTAACAATCCAGGTCAAGCCAAGAATCAAAGAGCAGTGGTAACACACAGCCTCCTGCCACTAAATTCCTACAAAAGAGAAAGAAATTGAGCATCTGAGTAAACTACATCCTAATCAGATGCCTAGACATCAGCAAAAAAATTATGAGCCATACTAAGAAAATAGAAGACATGGCTCAAGAAAAGAAATATATCAAAGCCCCAGAAGAGACGCAGGATTTGAGAGAACTATTCAGTGAGATGAGCACAAATTTCCAAAACCAAATTAAAGACAATATGGTTAAAGAGATAAATGACATCAAGAAGACATTGGGCAAGTGCAAAGAATAATTTGAAATCCTGAACAGAAAAGTAACAGAACTTATGGGAAAGAAAGACAGAGTAGGTGAGATCAAAAACACATTTGAAGCATATAACAGCAGACTCAAAATGATAGAAGAAAGAATAAGTAATTCTGAAGACAGAACAGCTAAAATTGAAGAGAGAAAAGAACAGAAAAAATTGGGCAGGGGCTCAGAGAGTTGAATGACAACACTAAATGAAACAACATACGTGTCATGGGAGTTCCAGAAGGAGAAGAGAAGGGAAAAGGGGCAGAAAAAGTACTTGAGGAAATAATAGCTGAAAATTTCCCAACTCTCATGAAAGAAATGAACTTACATGTCCAAGAAGCACACTGAACCCCAATCAGAATAAACCTGAATAGAACTACTCCAAGACACATACTACTCAGAATGTCAAATGTGAAAGATAAAGAGAAAATTCTCAGAGCAGCAAGGGAGAAGCAAATCATCACATACAAGGGACATCCAGTAAGACTTGGCGCAGATTTCTCTTCAGAAACCATGGAGGCGAGAAGACAGTGGTATGCTGCGATTAGGATACTGAAAGAGAAAACCTGCCAGCCAAGAATTCTTTATCCAGCAAAACTGTCCTTCAAATATGAAGGTGAGTATAAAATATTCACAAACAAACAGAAACTAAGAGAGGTTGCAAAAAAGAATCTACCTTTGCAGGAATTATTAAAGGAAGCCTTAGAACCTGAAAGAAAAAGACAGGAGAGAGAGGCTTGAGGGAGAGTATAGAAGAAAGAATAGCAGAAAGGATAACCAAAGAGTAAAAAGACAGACAAAAACAGGATATGACATATGAAAACCAAAGAATAAAATGGTGGAAATAAATAATGCATTTACAGTAATATCTCTGAATGTGAATGGATTAAACTCCCCAATCAAAAGATACAAGCTGACAGAGTGGATAAAAAAAAAACATGACAGGAAGCAGATATGGCTCAAGTGATTGGGCATCCATCTACCATATTGGAGGATGTGGGTTCAATCCCCAGGATCTCCTGGTAAAAAGGCGAGCAGGCAAACCAGGCCCGTGTGGCAACCACACAGCAAGATGATGACGTGACAAAAGAGAGATGCAGGGGAGAGTCGAAGCGAGACACGACAGAAACCAGGAACTGAGGTGGCGTGACAGGGTGCCTCTCTCTCACATCGGTGGTCCCTCGGATCGACTCCGGTGAGGTCTGGAGGAGAAAAATGAGAAGAGAAGGCAAGAAACAGACACAGATCACCCAGCAAGTGAACTCAGACAGCAAGCAGAGGGTGGGGCAAGAGAGAAAAAAAAACAAAAACAAAACATGAGCCATCCATATGCTGCTTACAAGAAACTCACCTTAGACCCAGGGATACAAAATAGTTGAAAGAGAAAGGCTGGAAAAAGCTACTCCACACAAATAGTAACCAAAAAGGGAACAGGGGAAGCTATACTAATATCAGACAAAACAGACTTTAAATGCGAAAAAGTTATAAGAGATACAGAAGGCCATTATATATTAATAAAATGGACAATCTACCAGGAAGATATGACTGTCATAAATATCTATGGACCTAACCAGGGTGCCCCAAAATATGTGAGACAAACTCTGGCAAAACTTAAGGAAGAAATAAACAACTCTAAAATAATCATTGGAGACTTCAACACTCCACTCACACCATCAGATAGAACAGACAGAAGTTCAACAAAGAAACAGAGAATTTGAACGATATGATAAACGAGGTAGACCTAACAGACATATACAGAATGTTGCATCCAAACGCAGCAGGTTATACATTCTTCTCAAGTGTCCATGGATCTTTCTCCAGGATATACCACATGTTAGGTCACAATGCAGCTCTCAATGAAATTATTGTTATTTTTTTTAATTTTTTATTGTGGGTAAAAATCAAAATGTTCACAATACATACCAATCTCAATGAAATTATACAAAGCACCTTCTCAGACCACAATGGAATGAAACTAGAAATCAATAACAGACTGGAAAAAAGTAAATTCGCAAATGTGTGGAGGTTGAACACCACACTCCTAAATAATCAGTGGGTCAAAGAAGAAATTGCAAGTGAAATCAGTAAATATATTGAGAAAAATGAAAATGGTAACACAACATATCAAAACGTATGGGATACAGCAAAGGCAGTCTGGAGAGGGAAATTTATAGCCCTAAATGCCTGTATTAAAAAAGAGGAGGGAAGCGGCTGTGGCTCAAACAGTAGGGCTCCCGTTTACCATATGGGAGGCCCCGGGTTCGGTTCCCGGGGCCTCCTGGTGAGGGCAGGCCCGCCCGCACGGCGTGGTTAGCTGACCCAGTGAGCACAAACCACCAGGGGGGGGTAAAATAAAAAAAAAAAAAAAAACTTTAAAAAAAAAAAAAAAAAAAAAAAAAGAGGAAAGAGCTAAACTCAAAGATTTAACTGAACAAATAGAGAAACTAGAAAAAGAACAGCAAACCAATCCCAAAGCAAGCAGAAGGAAAGAAATAATAAAGATTAGAGCAGAAATAAATGAAATTGAGAAAAAAAAATAGAGAAAATCAACAAAACCAAAAGCTGGTGCTTTGAGAAGATCAGTAAAATTGACAAACATCTAGCTAGACTAACAAAGAAAAAAAGAGAGAAGATGCAAATAAATACAATCAAAAATAAAAGGTGGGAACTCACAACTGACCCCACAGAAATAAAAAGAATCATAAGAGGATATTATGAAAAACTGTATGCCAACAAATTAGACAACCTAGATGAAATGGACAAATTCCTAGAAATGCACAAACAACCTACATTGACGCTAAAAGAAATACAAGAACTTAACAAACCAATCACATTTAAAGAGATCGAATCCGTCATCAAAAATCTCCCAGCAAAAAAAGTCCAGGATCAGGGAAGCAGCTGTGGCTCAATCAGTAGGGCTCCCGTTTACCATATGGGAGGCCCCGGGTTCGGTTCCCAGGGCCTCCTGGTGAAGGCAAGCCTGCCCGCACGGGGTGGTTAGCTGACCCAGCGAGCACAAGCAGCAAGGGGGGGATAAATGAATAAATAAATAAAATCTTTAAAAAAAAAAAAAAGTCCAGGACCAGATGGCTTCACAGGTGAATTCTACCAAGCATTTCAAGAAGAATTAACACCAATCCTGTTTAAACTCTTACAAAAAATTGAAGAGGAGAGAAAATTACCCAACACATTTTATGAAGCCACATCACCCTAATACCAAAGCCAGATAAAGATACTACAAGAAAATAAAATTACAGACCAGTCACTGTAATGAATATAGATGTAAAAATTCTCAACAAAATACTTGCAAAATAGAAGCCAACAGCATATCAAAGATTTGTACATCATGACCAAGTGGGATTTATTCCTGGTATGCAAGGCAGATTCAACATAAGAAAATCAATCAATGTAATACACCACATTAACAAATTGAAGGGAAAAAAACACATGATCATCTCAAATGATGCAGAAAAGGTATTTGACAAGACTTAGCATCCTTTCTTGATAAAAACACTTCAAAAGATAGGAATAAAAGGAAAATTCCTCAATATGATAAAAGGCATATATGAAAAACCCACAGCCAACATCATACTCAATGGGGAAAGGTTGAAAGCTTTCCCCTAAAATCAGGAACAAGAGAAGGATGCCCACTGTCACCATTGTTATTCAACATTGTACTAGAAGTTCTAGCTAGGGCAATTAGACAAGACAAAAAAATTAAAGGCGTCCAAATAGGAAAAGAGGAAGTAAAACTCTCACTGTTTGCAGATGACATGATCCTGTACTTAGAAAATTCTGAAGTATCCATGACAAAGCAACTTGACTACTAAATGAGTTCAGCAAAGTGGCAGGATAAAAGATCAGCATGCAAAAATCAGTAACGTTTTTGTACACTAATACTGAACTATCTGAGGAGGAAATCGGGGAAATTCCATTTACAAAAGCAAAAAAAAAAAAAAAAAGGCTCCAATACCTAGGAATTAATTTAACCAAAGAAGTACAGGACTTATATGCAGAAAACTACAAAACAATGCTAAAAGAAATTTTAAAAGACCTAAACATATGGAAAGACATTCCATGTTCATGGATTGGAAGAATAAATATCGTGAAGATGTCAATCTTGCCCAAACTGATTTATAGATTCAATGCAATACCAATCAAAATCCCAACAGCTTACTTTACAGAATTAGAGAAGGCAATTACCAAATTCATCTGGAAGGGTAAGTGCACCCAAATAGCCAAAAGTATTCTAAAAAAGAAGAGCAATGTGGGAGGAATTTCACTGCCTGACCTTGAAACATATTACAAAGCTACAGTGGTCAAAACAGCATGGTACTGGTATAAAGATAGACATATCGATCAGTGGAATAGAATTGAGAATCCAGAAATACACCCTCACCTATACAGTCAACTGGTTTTTGACAAACCTACCAAGCCCACGCTGATGGGAAAAAACAGTCTCTTCAACAAATGGTGTTGGGAGAACTGGATATCTATAACCAAAAGAATGAAAGAGGACCCCTATCTCACCCCCTATACAAGAATCAACTCAAAATGGATCAAAGATCTAAATATAAAAGCCAGGACCATAAAACTACCAGAAGAAAATGTTGGGAAACATCTTCAAGACCTTGTAGTAGGTGGTGGTTTCTTGGACCTTACACCCAAAGCATGAGCAACAAAAGAAAAAATAGATAAACGGGACCTCCTCAAAATTCAACACTATTGCACCTCACAGAACTTTGTCAAAAGGGTGAAAAGGCAGCCGACTCAATGAGAGAAAATATTTGGAAATCACATATCTGATAAGGGTTTAATATGCAGGATACATAAAGAGATGTTACAACTCAACAATAAAAAGACAAACGACCCAATGAAAAAAATGGGTAAAAGACTTGAATAGACATTTCTCTGAAGAAGAAATACAAATGGCAAAAAAAAAAAAAACACATGAAGAAATGCTCAACATCACTCATGATTAGGGAAATGCAAATCAAAACTACAATGAGATATCATTTCACACCTATCAGAATGGCCACTATTAAAAAGACAGAGAACTCCAAGTGTTGGAGAGAATGTGGAGAGATAGAAACACTTCTTCACTGTTGGTGGGAATGCAGGATGGTACAGCCACTATGGAGGACTGTTTGGCAGTTCCTAAAGAGGTTGAATATAGACTTGCCACGTGACCCTGCAATACCACTACTGGGTATATACCCAGAAGAACTGAGAGCAGTGACACGAACAGACATCTGCACACCGATGTTCATAGTCACATTATTCACCATTGCCAAAAGTTGGAAACAACCCAGGTGTCCATCAACAGATGAATGGATAAACAAACTGTGGTCTATTCACACGATGGAATAGTATGCAGCTGTAAGAAGAAATGAAGTCATAAAGCATATGGCAACATGGATGAATCTGGAGGACATTATGTTGAGTGAAGCAAGCCAGACACAAAAGGACAAATACTGTATGACTGTGTTACTATGAACCAAATACATTGTGTAACATATTGTATAATTTTTAAAAAAAGTATATGTATCCAGTACATTTAATTGAGAAATGTATGTTTTTATTCAACGGTGTTTTCTTTTTAGTTTTTAATTGTTTATATTTTCAATTATTAAATGTACAAAATAAAGTTAAAAAAAAAAAAAGACAAACGACCCAATTAAAAAATGGGCAGTGACACAAACGACATCTGTACACCGATGTCCATAGTGGCATTATTCACAATTGCCAAAAGATGGAAACAACACGTATCCATCAACTAATGAATGGATAAGCAAAATGTGGTATATACATATAATGGAATACTATGCTGCTGTAAAAAGAAATGAAATTGGGACACATATGATAACATGGATGAACCCTGAGGATATTATGCTGAGTGAAATAAGCCAGACACAAAAGGACAAATATTGTATGGTCTCACTAATAGGAACTAAATACAAAGAATAAACACATGGAGTTAAAATCTAGAGTATAGGGAAATGGATGTGGCTCAAGTGATTGGGCTCCTGTCTACTATACAGGAGGCCCAGGGTTCAATTCCCAGGGCCTCCTGGTGAAAGGAAGCTGGCACTATGCAGTGAGCTGGCCTGAGCAGAGAGCTGGCCTGCATGGAGAGCTGGCACAGCAAGATGATGCAACAAAAAAAGAGACACAGAGGAGAGACAATAAGAGACACAGCAGACCAGGGAGCTGAGGTGGCACAAGAGATTGAGCGCCTCTCTCCCACTGCAGAAGGTCCCAGGATCAGTTCCCAGTGCCACCTAAAGAGAAGACAGACACAGAAGAACACACAGAGAGCAGACAGCAAGCGCAAAACAGTGAGGCGGGAGCAGGGGAGAAATAAATAAATCTTAAAAAAAAAAAAAAAATCTAGAGTATATTACGTTAAAAACTGTGAATACAACAGAACATTAATAAATATCTCTTTGTGTAGCACCTTAAAAAAAAAAAACCTAGAGTATAGGTTACTCGCAGATAGGATGAGGACTGAGAAGGGATAATATGCTTAATGTATGTAGAATTTTCAAATAGATTGACTGTAAAACTGTAAAATTGTGTATAACTAACACAGCTGGTTTATAAATGGGATTGTGGCTGAAAGGAGTAGCCTTGGACGTAAATGTCAATTGAAAGGAAACTAGAGAATAATCTAGGGAATGTATAACATAGTGATTTTAGTGGTGGATGAAGATTGTGGTTAAATATAAGCATAAATATAAGAATGCTGTCTTAGCCAAAGGGATGCTGATGCAAATTACCAGAAATCTGTTGGCTTTTAGAAAGGGTATTTATTTGGGGTAGAAGCTTACAGTTACCAGGCCATAAAGCATACGTTACTTTCCTCACCAAAGTCTGTTGCCAAATGTTGGAGCAAGACGGCTGCCGACATCTGCGAGGGTTCAGGCTTCCTGGGTTCCTCTCTTCCTGGGGCTTGCTTGTCTCCGGGGCTTGCCCCTTTTCCAGGCTTAGGCTTGCTCCTCTCCACAAGGCCAGCTGTAGACTATCAGGCGAACGGCTCGTCTCTTCCTGGGGCCTTCTCTCCTTCCTCACAAGGAAGCACTCCTTCCTCTGCGTGCTTACTTCCCTGGGCTCCAGCATGAAAACTCCAACATCAAAACTCCAACTCTTGGGAAGCGGCTGTGGCTCAATCAGTAGGGCTCCCGTTTACCATATGGGAGGCCCCGGGTTCGGTTCCCGGGGCCTCCTGGTGAAGGCAAGCCCGCCCGCACGGCATGGTTAGCTGACCCAGCGAGCACAAGCAGCAAGGGGGGGAGAAATGAATAAATAAATAAAATCTTTAAAAAAAACAAAAAACAAAAAAACTCCAACTCTGTCCTTTGCCAAGTCTTTTATCTTTGATTCCACACCCACCAAGGGGCAGGGCTCAACACCCTACTGACGTGGCCCAGTCAAAGCCCTAAGCATAACTTAATCATATCCAGATGAACAGATGAGTTTACAAACATAAACTGAATATCTATTTTTGGAATTCATAAATGATGCCAAACTGCTACAAATGTTCTTCTGTTACAAAGTGCTAAGAATATGGCTATACATGGGAAAATTGCAGCTAATATATCTTATGTGTGATAGAATTAATACTGTAATATTCTGCAGCAATGGCAAAGAATATATTATTTCAATACTCAGGGACAACAATGGGGCGTATAAGGGGGTACGGGATTTTTCCTTTTAGGATAATGAAAACGTTCTAAAATTGACTGAGGGGATGACAGCACAACTCTGTGATGAAAATGAAAGCCGCTGAGTGTGCACTTTGAATGGATTGTACAAAGCATGGGACTGTATAACACAGGGAATCCAGTGGTAGGTGATGGCCTAAGGTTAACAGGACAAATATGAGAACGTTTTCTCCTGAACAATAATAAATATATAATACTAATATAAGATGTTAATAATTGGGTGGGTTGGGGAACAAATAGACCAAATGTAAGATATGGGCTATAATTAGTAGTAATATTTTGATGATGCTCTTTCATAGTTTGTGACAAATGTTTCACGACAATGCAAGGTGATGGTGGTGGGGAGATGTATGGGAGCCTTGTATGAGGATATGCACGTCTGTTTTATAAATTCACAAATTTACTATATATTTATTGTTTATGTATGTTCATGTATGAATGATATACTTCAATAATTTTTGTCTTAGGATGAACCAGGGAGCAAACCCAGGACCTCATACATGGGAAGGAGACGCTCAGCCACTGAGCTACATCCACTCCCCCCACTAAAAATTTTTTTTTTCAGGTAACAGGGCCAAGGATTGAACTCAACCACTGAGCCACATCGGCTCCCCTGGGTTTTTTTTTTTTTTTTTTTTTTTAATTTGTTTGCCTGTTGTTGTTTTTAAGAGGCACCAGGAACCAAACCCAGGACCTCCCATGTAGGAAGCAGGTGCTCAAACACTTGAGCCACATCCACTCCCCAAATAGATTTTTTTTTTTTTTGAAGATGTCAAATAGAAAATTTTATAAGCAATAAGCAAATTAAGCATATTCAAAGGAAAAACAAAGATCCAAGATTCACATCATGATGATAAAATTTATGAAATAGTCTTCTCTTGATAAGATTTCAGCTTTTTTTCTGTTTTCCTTTTCTTTTAAGACTTATTTATTTATTTACTTTTATCCATTTTTACCCCCCCTCCCCCCCATTTTTGCTGTTTTTGAGTCTATTCGCTGGGCAATTCTCTGTGTCCGTTGCCTGCCCTCTCTTCTCATCCTTCTCCTCCTGTCTTCGCCGGGATTCGATACTCGGAACCTCCGATGTGGGAGAGAGGCGTCCTACCGCCTGCGCCACCTTAGTTCCTGGTTTTTTGGCACATCTCATCTTGGCTCTCCCTTGTGTCACTCTCCTGTTACATCATCATCTTGCTGCGTGGCTCAGTGGGGCCTGGCGGCTCACCTGCTCGCGGGACCTATGGTGTACCATGCATGGGGCCTGGTGGCCCACGTGCCTTCTATATCTTTCTTTTTTTTAATTTTCACCTGGAGGCCCCAGGGATCTAACCCAGGTCCTTCCATATGGGAGACAGGCACCCAACCATTTGAGCCACAACTGCCACCCTACTATATCTTTTAAGGATGACCAAGAATACCTAGAGGTACAGTCTTTTCCCATTCAGGATGGTCATATAATAAGGCTTAGTTTATCACCAGCATCCTAAAAGCCAGACCCAGGGAGAAAAACTAGGTCTGGGGACACATGCATGGTTTCTGATATAGCGAATGTTTAGCCTACCCGGATTATCACAAAATCAGGACAGCGAGAATATTCGTACCAATAGATTTTTTTTTATTCTTTTGTTTTGTTTTGTTTTCTTGTTGTTGTTTGTTTTTATTTTTATTTTTATTTTTTTCACACTAATAGATTTAAAACTACTAGAAGAAAATGTAGGGAAACATCTTCAAGACCTTGTAGTAGGTGGTGGTTTCTTGGACCTCACACCCAAAGCACATTCAACAAAAGAAAAAATAGATAAATGGGACCTCCTCAAAATTAAACACTTTTGTACCTCACAGGACTTTGTCAGAAGGGTGAAAAGGCAGCCGACCCAATGGGAAAAACTATTTGGAAATCACATATCTGATAAGGGTTTAATATCCAGGATATATAAAGAGATGTTACAACTCAACAATAAAAAGACAAATGACCCAATTAAAAAATGGGCCAAAGACTTGAATAGACATTTCTCCGAAGAAGAAATACAAATGGCAAAAAAACACATGAAGAAATGTTCAACATCACTCATGATTAGGGAAATGCAAATCAAAACTACAATGAGATATCATTTCACACCTATCAGAATGGCCACTATTAAAAAGACAGAGAACTCCAAGTGTTGGAGAGGATGTGGAGAGATAGGAACACTTCTTCACTGTTGGTGGAAATGCAGGATGGTACAACCACTATGGAGGACTGTTTGGCAGTTCCTAAAGAAGTTGAATATAGACTTGCCACGTGACCCTGCAATACCACTACTGGGTATATACCCAGAAGAACTGAGAGCAGTGTCATGAACAGACATCTGCACACCGAAGTTCATAGCCACATTATTCACCATTGCCAAAAGTTGGAAACAACCCAGGTGTCCATCAACAGATGAGTGGATAAACAAACTGTGGTCTATTGACACGATGGAATATTATGCAGCTGTAAGAAGAAATGATGTCATAAAGCATATGACAACATGGATAAATCTGGAGGACATTATGTTGAGTGAAGCAAGCCAGACACAAAAGGACAAATACTGTATGAATGCATTACTATGAACCAAATATATTGTGTAATATATTGTTTGATTCACATACACAAAAAAAACAAAAAAACAAACAAAAAACAAAACAACAACAAAAAAATTTACATGTATCCATTATATTTAATTGAGAAATGTATATATTTATTCATCTGTGTTTACTTTTTAGTTTTTAATTGCTTATGTTTTCAATTATTAAATGTACAAAATAAAGTTAAAAATATATATATATAAAAAAAATTTTTTTTTCATGGGGAATGGATGTGGCTCAAGCAATTGGGCTCCCATCTACCATATGGGAGGCTCCAGGTTCAATTCCCGGAGCCTCCTGGTAAAGGCAAGCTGGCCTGCGCTGCAGAGAGCTGACAGCCTGTGCCACAGAGAGCTGGCTCAGCAAGATGACGCAACAAAGGGAAACACAAAGGAGAGACAGTGAGAGACGCAGCAGACCGGGGAGATGCGGTGGCTCGAGTGAATGAGTGCCTCTCTCCCACACCAGAGGTCCGGGATCGGTTCCTGGTGCCTCCTGAAGAGAAAAATATTTTTTTTTTTTCTCAAGTATGCTTAAAGAGCTAAAGGAAACATGAACAAAAAACTAAAGGAACTCAGGAAAACAATAGATGAACACAAAAAGAATGTCAATAGAGATGGAAATTATGAAAAGGAACCAAACAGAGCTGAAGACCACAGTAACAGAAATTTAAAATTCCCTAGAGGGGCTCAACAGCAGATTGGAGCTGGTAGAAGAAAAATCAGTAACCTCGAAGATAAGAAATTATCCTGTATGAGGAGCAGAAGGTAGAAAGAATGAAGGAAATGAACAAAACCCGAGGAGCCTATTGGGCACTGTCTTAGTTTGCCACAGGGCTGCTGCTGCTGAGTACTAGAAATGGGTTGCCTTTTATGATGGGATTTTTATTTAAGGTAAAATATTAAGGTCCTGACCCTGTGAAAAAGCAAGGCAGCAGCGGAGGTGCTTTCCCACCAAAGTCAGCTACTGGTGATCCTGGTGTCCTGCCACGTGGCAAGACAAGATGTCGGGTGAGCTATGCCAAGGTCCCTTTGCCCTCCCCTCAAGGTTCACCATCTCCTGGAGTTCAACTGTGGGTGATAAGGCATATGGCAGGGCTTGTCTCCTCAGCCTTCAGCTGCTCCATGGGCCCAGCCCCTTGGGGACTGCTTTCCGTGCCTCTGGGCTCTGCTAATTCCAGATTCTAGGACCTCACTCAGTCTCTCAGAACCTGTTTTCCTGCAGTCCTCTCTCTCATGTGGCAGGATCAAAATAGTGGCTTCCTTTCTTTGTGCCTCTGTATCTCCATTTATATAAGACCCAGCAAGAAGATGGAGACCCAACCTGAGTCAGACCTCACTGATGTAGTCCAATCAAAAGTGAGCTAATCAAGTGATCTAATCAAGTTCCCTTAACAGAATCTAATGCAATCAAAGGGTCTCACACCCACAGGAATGATAAAAAAAAAAATTATCTCTTTTTGGGATTCACCAGATTCAAACTGTCACAGGCACCATCATCATATCAATATACATACTGTAGGAGTCCCAGAAGGAGAATAAAGAAGGGGCAAAGGGATATTCAAAGAAACAAAGGCTGAAAACTTCCCAAATTTAAAGAAAGACATGAATATACACATTCAAGGCACTCAGTGAACTCCAAACAGGATAAATCCAAGTAGAATCACATCATGGCATATTATAATCAAACTATTGAATGCCAAAAAATAGAGAATTCTGAAAACCGCAAGAGAGAAGCAACATGTCACATATAAGGGAGCCTCAATAAGATTAAGTGCCGATTTCTCATCAGAAACCATGGAGACAAGAGGACAGTGGGATGACATTTTTAGAGGGCTGAAAGCAAAAAACTGCCAAGCAAGAATTCTATATCCAGGGAAACAGATGTGGCTCAAGAGGTTCAGCATCCATCTACCATATGGAGAGACCGGGGTTCGATCCCCGGTACCTCCCGGTAAAAAAAAAAAAAGAATTCTATATCCAGCAAAACTGTCGAAAATGAGGGAATGATTAGGCATTCTCAGATAAACAAAGCTGAGGGAGTCCATCGTCACTAGATCTGCCCTATAAGAGTTGCTAAAGAGAGTTCTGCAGGCTGAGTGGAAAGGACAAAAGACAATAGATTGAGCAGCATAAAGAAATAACAGTCTCCAGGTAGGGTAATGATAGGAGTAGATATAAATGTCAGTTTTATTGTATTTTTGCTTTTAACACCATTCTTTACTTCCTACAGGACCTAAAAGGCAAATGCATAAAACGTAATGATAGGGAAGTGGCTGTGGCTCAATCAGTAGGGCTCCCGTTTACCATATGGGAGGCCCCGGGTTCGGTTCCCGGGGCCTCCTGGTGAAGGCAAAGCCTGCCCACGTGGTGCGGTTAGCTGACCCAGCGAGCACAAGCAGCAAGGGGGGGGATTAATGAATGAATAAATAAAATCTTTAAAAAAAAACAAAAACGTAATGATAAACCAGTGGGTTTTTTTTTACCTATAATGTAGAAATACATAATTTATGACAAGCACTGCATAAAGGTGGGGGGATAGTGGGGTATAGGAGCTTAGTTTGTGTTATACCATTGAAGTTAAGTTGATAACAAAGCAGATGTGATTGTTATAGATTCAGGTTGCTAAATTTAAGCCCCATGGTAACCACAAAGGAAATATCAGAGAATATGCAAGCGCCTAGAGCCAGAAATTAAAGTTCAGGTTGCCAGGGGTGTGGCCAAAGGGGATGGGGAGTTGCTACATATTAGGTATAGGGTTTCTTTTTGGGGAGACAGGAAAATTTAGTAATGGGAGGTGTGGAGGGTACTACAACATTGCGAATGTGACAAATCCCACTGAAGGTTATGTTTGGTTGTGGTTGAGATGGGAACATTTACATCATATATATGTTCCCACAATAAAAATTTTAAAAAGAGCAGCTAAAGAAAGAATGACACTTGGGAAGTGGATGTAGCTCAAGCGATTGGGCTCCTGTCTGTCATACAGGAGGTCCAGGGTTCGAGCTGGCCCAAGCAGAGTGCTGGTCCGCATGGAGAGCTGACACAGCAAGATGACTCAATAAAAAGAGACACAGAGGAGAGACAATAGGAGATACAGCAGACCAGGGAGCTGAGGTGGCGCAAGAGACTGAGCGCTTCTCCCCACTCCAGAATGCCCCAGGATCGGTTCCCAGTGCCGCCTAAAGAGAAGACAAGCAGACACGGAAGAACACGCAGAGAGCAGAGAGCGAGTGCAAAAAACAACAGGGGGTGAGGGCGGGGCGGGGAGAAATAAAATAAATAAATCTTAAAAAAAAAAAAGAATGACACTTAAAGGCAGTAAATAATCCCGGATGGGATATAACAAGAGAGCACAAAAGTGTCAAAAGGACATCATTGGGACATATAAAAAATTGGAATAAGGATTGTAAGCTTTATATCAATGTTAAATTTCTTGAACTTGATAATTGCACTTAATATGACTATATAAATGAACATTATTGTTCTTAGGAAAGGTACATGGCAGTATTAGGTGTTCAAGAAGCATGAAGTACACATATAACCTACAAGTAAGTGTTCAGAAAATGCTTTGATAGATAGGTGGATTGCTAAATTAATGGGTATATAGATAGAATGATATGGTAAAGGCATTAAAATTGGTGGATCTGGGTATTGGGGTATGTTGGAGTTTTCTGTATGGAGGGTGTATTATTTTTGTAATTGTCCTGTAAGTTTGAAAGTATTTCAAAATCAAAGTTTAAAATTTTTAAAAGTTAATGAAGTAAAAAAAAAAAAATAGTATAAGCAAGGCTAACCTTTCAAATGAGCTGAGGCTTATGACAAAAAGGTAAGGATAATAAAAGGGCTTTTGCTTGGAGCAAGAATAATGAAAGACTAAAACTGTTGCTTGATGGAGATGGTTCAGTAAAACAAGAGCCAAAGCAAACTGCTCAGTTTGGGGGAAAAAAAAAAGGGATGAGAGTGACTGGGAAATAAGGAACGAAAAAGAGTTCTATTTGCATGCAAGTTGCTATGGGAACACTGAAATTGCTTAAATGCCTAATTTTCCCTTAAGAGGATTCATTGTGTGAATTAATAATTAAAAACCTATTTGTAAAGGAAGCGGATGTGGCTCAAGCGATTGAGTTCTCGCCTACCACATGGGAGGCCCCGGGTTTGGTTCCCAGTGCCTCCTAAAGAAGGCAAGCAAGACAGAGAGCTGACGCAACGGGATGGCATGGCAAGATGATGTAACAAAGAGACACTAAGAGGAAAACACAATGAGAGACACAGCAAAGCAGGGAAGCGTAGGTGGCTCAAGCGATTGGGTGCCTCCCTCCCACATGGGAGGTCCCAGGTTCAGTTCCTGGTGCCTCCTAAAAATAATATGAGCACACAACGAGCAGATAGTGAGTGCAACCAACGAGAGGGAGGAGAAATAAATAAATAAATCTTTTTTAAAAGTGGTTGATGTGATGTTATGTGAATTTTGCAACAATACAAAACGGGATTAAAAAAAAAAAACAAACAAGCAGCGTTTAATGAATAGGTCCTACCTGCCCTACAGAGCCTTATGTGATGACAAATGGACAACCCAGCTGGGACTTGAGTTAAATACCAGCCCATTATTCCCCAAAAGCTCCACAAACCCTGAAACAAGAAAAGCCCCTTCAATTTCTGGGAACACTCTGGCTTTTATTCCAAAGGAAGCAAGTCCAACCTATCGTCTCCCAGAACTGGTTTCCAGATCCTTAGCTCAGGGCGACGGGAAGGTGGGTTAGAACAGGTGAGGAGAGGGCTGGCGCCTGCTGGGTGGGAGTGAGGAAGGGGGGCTCTGGCGCCCTCTCCTGGCCATCTCCTGCCGCACATGCCTCTGGCTGTGACCCACCAGGAGAGCTCTGAAGTAGCAGCCAGCGCCAGTTTCCCTCAAACACCCACCTTCCCCTGGATTGTGACACAGAGAAACAAGCAGGGATTAGAACACAGCGCATGTTCACGGGTGGCAGCCACAAGTGCTCTCAGTGCAGATGGTGGCTGAGGACTTTCTCCTCAAACTCACTGGTGTTGGCATAACTGGTGCTATTAGTAAATGACTAGGAAATCATAAAGTTGAGATGTAAAAAACCATAACTTAAAATTGTTACCTAAATTAAAAAAAAAAAAAAATTCCACTATGGTAAATGGAAAACTAGTATCTTTTGCATTAAATGGAAGTTAACTTTAAAAATATATTATTAAAAAATATATATGTGTATATATATATATATATATTATATAGAGAGATAGGAACACTTCTTCACTGTTGGTGGGAATGCAGGATGGTACAACCACTGTGGAGGACTGTTTGGCAGTTCCTAAAGAAGTTGAATATAGACTTGCCATGTGACCCTGCAATACCACTACTGGGTATATACCCAGAAGAACTGAGAGCAGAGACACGAACAGACATCTGCACACCGATGTTCATAGTCACATTATTCACCATTGCCAAAAGCTGGAAACAACCCAGGTGTCCATCAACAGAAGAATGGATAAACAAACTGTGGTCTATTCACACGATGGAATATTATGCAGCTGTAAGAAGAAATGAAGTCGTAAAGCATATGGCAACGTGGATGAATCTGGAGGACATTATGTTGAGTGAAGCAAGCCAGACACAAAAGGACAAATACTGTATGAATGCATTACTATGAACCAAATATATTGTGTAATATAGTGTTTGATTCACACACACAAAAAAAACAAAAAAACAAACAAAAAACAAAACAACAAAAAAATTTACATGTATCCATTACATTTAATTGAGAAATGTATATATTCATTCATCTGTGTTTACTTTTTAGTTTTTAATTGCTTATGTTTTCAATTATTAAATGTATAAAATAAAGTTAAAAAAAATCACTTGAAAAAAAATTTAAGAAATAAATGTTATTTTTACAATTAAAAAAAAAAAAGAAAAAATATATTATAGGGAAACGGATGTGGCTCGAGTGATGGGCTCCCGTCTACCATAGAGGAGGTCCAGGGTTCAATTCCGAGGGCCTCCTGGTAAAAGGTGAGCTGGTCCATGTGGAGTGCTGGCCTGCGCAGAGAGCTGGCACTGCAAGATGATGCAACAAGATGACGCAACAAGAGACAGAAGAAGAAAAACATAATGAGAGACACAACAAAGCAGGGAATGGAGGTGGTTCAAGCAATTAGGCGTCTCCCTCCCACATCAGAGGTCCCGGATTGAGTTTCCAGTGCCTCCTAAAGAAACAAGGAAGATGAACAGACACAGCAAGTGCAAACAATGAGGGGGTGGGGGGAAATAAATAAATAAAATAAATCTTTTTTAAAAAAGGACATTGTTGGGACAACTGGAAAAAAAGGAATATAGACATACTTGATGTTAAATTTCTTGAATTCGATAACTGTACTTTATGAAATTATATAAGTGAATAGCTTTGTTCTTAGGAAAAAAATATGGATTTATAGATAGATGATAGATGGATGGATGGAGGGATGGATGGATGGATGGATAGGTGGATAGATAAAATGAGATGGTAAAGGTAGCAAAAAGTTAAAATGGGTGATCTGAGTATCTGGGGGGGCGGGGTTTAGGGTGTGGAGGAGTTCCCTGTACAGGGTTTGCATTATTTTTGTAACTGTCCTGGAAGTTTGAACGCATTTCAGAATTAAAAAAAATTTTTTTTTAAGTATATTATAAACAACACAGTGTAATTATATATGGTTTTTTAAAAAAAGATTTATTTATTAATCCCCCCTCCCCCCTTTGTTGTTTTACGCTCGCTGTCTGCTCTCTGTGTGTTCTTCTGTGTCTGCTTGTCTTCTCTTTAGGCGGCACCGGGAACCGATCCTGGGACCTTCCGGAGTGGGAGAGAGGCGCTCAATCTCTTGTGCCACCTCAGCTCCCTGGTCTGCTGTGTCTCTTATTGTCTCTCCCCTGTGTCTCTTTTTGTTGTGTCATCTTGCTGCGCCAGCTTTCCGTGCAGGCCAGCACTCTGTGTGGACCAGCTCACCTTCACCAGGAGGCCCTGGGAATTGAACCCTGGACCTCCTATATGGTAGATGGGAGCCCAATCGCTTGAGCCACATCTGCTTCCCCACCATTGATTTTTTGAATGTTGATCTTCTACTCTCTACTTTGCTGAAGTCATTTATTAGTTCTAGTAGCTTTCTTATAGATTCTTGAGGATTTTCTATATGTAGCATCACACCATCTGCAAATAAGGATAGTTTTACTTCTTCCTTTCCAGTTTAGATGCCTTTATTTCCTTTTCCATGCCTAATTGCTCTGGCTAGAACTTCCAGTACAATGTTGAATAGCAGTAGTGACAGCGGGCATCCTTGTCTTGTTCCTGATCTTAGGTGGAATGCTTCACTCTTTTTTTTTTTTTTTTTTTAAGATTTTATTTATTTATTCATTTATCCCCCCCTTGCTGCTTGTGCTTGCTGGGTCAGCTAACCACGCCGTGCGGGCGGGCTTGCCTTCACCAGGAGGCCCCGGGAACCGAACCCAGGGCCTCCCATATGGTAAACGGGAGCCCCACTGATTGAGCCACAGCCGCTTCCCTACTTCACTCTTTTCACCACTGAATACGACATGAGCTGTGGGTTCTTCATATATGCCCTCTATTGTGTTGAGCAAGTGCCTTCTATTCATATTTTTCTGAGTAGTTTTTAATCAAGAAAAGGCCCTGGATTTTGTCAAATGCCTTTTCTGTATCAACTGAGATGATCATGTGGTTGTATTTCATTCTCTTAATGTGGTGTATGATATTGATTGATTTTTCTCATGTTGAGCCACTCTTACATTCCCAGGGCCTCCTGGTGAAGACGAGCTGGCCCGCGAAGCAAGCTGGCCCACACGGAGAGCTGGTCCATGCAGAAAGCTGGCACAGCAAGATGACACAACAAAAAAAGACACAGAGGAGAGACAATAAGAGATGCAGACCAGGGAGCTGAGGTGGTGCAAGAGATTGAGCACCTCTCTCCCACTCCGGAAGGTCCCAGGATCGGTTTCCGGTGCTGCCTAAAGAGAAGACAAGCAGACACAGAAGAACACACAACGAATGGACACAGAGAGCAGAAAGCGAGCGCAAAACAACGAGGGGGAGGGGAGACATAAATAAATAAATAATTTAAAAAATAATGATAATGGGAAGCAGGTGTGGTTCAAGAGGTTGAGCTCCTGCCTCCCACATGGGAGGTCCTGGGTTCAATCCCTGGTCCCAGTACCTTAAAAAAAAAAAATCAGGGGGGCAGATGTGGCTCAAATGGTTGGGCATCCATTTCCCATATGGAGGGCCCTGGGTTCCGTCCCCGGGACCTCCCGGTAAAATAAAAAGAAAAATAAAGAAGGTGCGTGCGCTCACGAGCAGGCGAGCTGTCTGGCCCTGCGAGGAGGCGAGTCCCCAGGCCCCACCAAACCACACAGCAAGATGAGGACATAACAGGAGAGAGACGCAGGGGAAAGCCAAGACAAGATGCGCCGAAAAACCAGGAACCGAGGTGGCGCAGGTGGCAGAACGCCTCTCTCTCACATCGGAGGTTCCCAGGATCGAATCCCGGTGAAGACAGGAAGAGAAGGATGAGAAGAGAGGGCAGGAAACAGACAGAGAATTGCCCAACGAATGGACACAGAAACAGCAAAAAAAAAAAAGGCGGGGGTAGTTAAAATGGATAAAAAGTAAATAAATAAATCTTTTAAAAAAAAATCAGTCAAGGAAACGGATGTGGCTCAAGAGGTTCAGCGTCCATCTACCATATGGAGAGACCGGGGTTCGATCCCCGCTACCTCCCGGAAAAAAAAAAAAAAATCAGTCAATAGTGTTTCTATACACCAGCAATGAACTATTCAAAAAAAGGAAATTAAGGAAAACAAAATAAAATAAAGAAAAAGGGAATCAAGAAGATAATTTCATTTACAGTAGCGACGAAAAGAATAAAATATCTAGAATAAATATAATCAAAGATGTAAAGGACTTACATACCAAAAACAAGAAAACATTGTTGAAAGAAATTAAGATCTTAATCAATGGAAAGATACCCCGTATTCACGGACAGGAAGACTTATCTTTAAGATGTCAATACTACCCAAAGCAATTTACAGATTCAACACAATCTCAAGCAAAATTCCAACAGCCTTCGGGAGCACTTTTGTCTGAGGCTTTGTTTATTTGCGGCAGTTTGCAAAATCTGCCTGAGACCTGCATAAGTGTAATCTCCAGCATGACCTCCCGACTCTAGGGACGTACGGACACCATAGGCAAACCCCACAGCCTCATGAAATCAACATTCCCTCGGTGGGCCCTATTGGGGAATATATGAAAATCTGCTTCCCCAATATAACATAGTTATATTCATTTCTAATTTTCCTAATCCTGATTCTTCTACTCCTTTTATTTGAACCCATAATTTTCATTGTATATTATCTGTTAAATATATTTCTCAGAGGTTTAAATCTTTGGATGGCTCATATGCCAGTTATGCCTTGAAATCCAGCAGAGTTGCAGCCAACTCCTTCTCTCCAGCTCTTTTCAGCCTTGCCCTGGACAACTAACAAAACGATGATGATGGACCAGTCCCATCCCAAAAAAACAGAGTGTCTACAACTGCCAGCAAGACAATTCCTTCCATCTGCCCCATAACATCTAACTCCCTCTCAGCCTAAAGCAGTCAGAGCAGACATCATCCCAAATCCTTCAAGACTGAGGAATGAACAAACACAAGGGGGAAGAGTGGATGTGGCTCAAGCGATTGAGCTCCCACCTACCACATGGGAGGTCCCGGGTTCGGTTCCCAGTGCCTACTGGAGAAGACGAACAAGACAGCGAGCTGCCATGACAGGCAGGTGCAGCAGGCTGACACAACAACATGACGCAACAAGGAGACACAAAGAAGAAACACAATGAGAGACACAACAAAGCAGGGAGCTGAGGTGGCTCAAGCGATTGAGCACTTCTCTCCCACATGGGAGGTCCCAGGTTCGGTTCTTGGTGCCTCCTAAAGAGAAGATGAGCAGATAGCGAATGGACACAGAGCAAACAAGGAGGACAAAAAACGGGGGAGGGGAGGGGGAGGGGAGGGGGAGGGGCAGGGGCAGGGGAAAAATAAATGAGGGAGTATAACCACGGACCAAAGCAGATTTATTGTTATTGTAGTTATCTTGTGTTAACAGAGTAACTTATAACATTAATATAATAAAAAAACCTAAAAGATAAATCATGGGACAACAGTGAACCCTGTTGTATACAGTGGACTATAGTTAATTGTACAAGTATAAAGAATGTTATTTCATGAATCATAACAAAGGTCTGATACTAATACAAGGTGTGGATAATAGGGTGGCATATGGGGGAAATACACCTGGTGTGGACTATGGACAAATAGTTTGTGATACCATTTTACTATTCTTTCATTGCCTGTGGCAGTGATGCCAGACTGATGCAAGGTGTCAGGCAGTGGAGGTGGGGGGGTATATGGAATGCTGTGTTTTCCCATGATTTTTAAAAAAGATTTATTTATTTACTTTATCCATTTTAAACCCCACCCCCTTCCCCATTTGCTGTTTTTTTGTGTGTCCATTCGCTGGGCAATTCTCTGTGTCTGTCTCCTGCCATCTCCTCCCATCCTCCTCCTCCTCCAATCTTCACCAGGATTTGATCCTGGAGACCTCCGATGTAGGAGAGAGGTGTCCTGCCACCTGCGCCACCTCGGTTCCTGGTTTCCAGAGCTTTTCGGAGCATCTCGTCTTGTCTCTCCCCTGTTGTGTCATCATCTTGCTGCATGGCTCCTGGGGCCTGGCGGCTCACGGGCACACACAGCCTGGCAGCCCATGAGCCCTCCACACATACACTTTTTATTTTACCGGGAGGTCCCAGGAATCGAACCCAGGGCCCTCCACATGGCAGACGGACACCCAACCACTCGAGCCACATCTGCCCCCCTGAGGTAATCCATTTAAATTGCTCCGCATAGTACCTAGAACATAGAATATCTCAATAAACACTGGCTACTACTGTTTTGTTTTAAGTACAATTATTAAAACATGCTGTCATCAACAGTAACAAATGTTCCTCACCAATGTAAGGTGCTGGTGGCGGGGCAGTATATAGGAATCCTGTGTTTGATGCACGATTGCCCTGTAAAGTCACAACTTCTCTAATAAAAAATATTTTTTTAAAGCTCCAACAGCCTTATTTTTCACAGAAATAGAAAAGCCAATTATCAAATTCATATGGAAGGGTGAGGGGCCCTGAGTAGCCAAAACCATCTTTTAAAAGAACAAATTTCACTCATACTTGCCGATTTCAACTTATTGCAAAGCTATAGGAATCAAAACGATGTGCTGCTGGCACAGGATATGCATATAGATTAACGGAGTTGGGAAGCGGCTGTGGCTCAATCAGTAGGGCTCCCGTTTGCCATATGGGAGGTCCCGGGTTCGGTTCCCGTGGCCTCCTGGTGAGGGCAGGCCCGCCCACGTGGCGTGGTTGGCTGACCCAGCGAGCACAAGCAGCAAGGGGGGGATAAATGAATAAATAAAATAAAAATCCTTTAAAAAAAAAAAAAATAGATTAACGGAGTAGAAATGGGAATTCAGAAATAAAACCATAGATCTATGGCCCATTGATTTCCAAAAGGGGAACCAAGTCCACTCAATGGGGAAAGAGTAGTCTCTCCAACTAATGGTCCTGTGAAGACTGAATATCCACATGTAAAAGAATGAAAGTGGACCCCAATCTCACAGTATGAAAAAAAAATTAACTCAAAATGAATCAATAGTCTAAATATAAGAGTTAAAACTCTAAAACTTTTAGAAAAAGCATCGTGGAATAGACTTTCTTTTTTGGAAGGTTATTATCTGTTCAATTTCTTTAGTAGAGATGGGCCTCGTCTCCTATGAGTTTTTGGTAGATTGCGTCTTTCAAGGAATTGGTCCAATTTCATCTAAGATATCAAATTTGTGGGCATAGAGTTGCTCAAAATATCCTTTTATTATTCTTTTAATGTCCATGGGATCAGTAGTGATGACCCCTCTTTCATTTCTGATATTACTAATTTGGTGTCTCCTCTATTTTTGCATTGAACTTTTCAAAGAACCAGCTTTTGGTTCAGTTGATTTTCTTTTTTTGTTTGTTTTTTACCGGGAGGTCCCGGGGATGGAACCCAGGTCCCTCCATATGGCAGACGGATGCCCAACCATTTGAGCCACATCCGCCCCCGGGGTTCAATTGATTTTCTCTACTGTTTCACTGTTTTCATTTTCATTGATTTTTGCTCTAATTTTTATTATATATTTTGTCTGCTCCCTTTAGGTTTATATTGCTGTTATTCCTCTAGTTTTATAAGGTGGAATCTTAATGTTGATTTTAGGGCTTTCTTCTTTTCTAATATATGAATTCAATGCTATACATTTCCCTCTAAGCACTACTTTCATTGAATCTCACATATTTTGATAAGTTGACTTTTCATTTTCATTGAGTTCAAAGTGTTTTTAAATTTCTCGCAAGACTTCTTTGAGTCATGTGCTATTTAGAAGTGTGTGGCTTAATCTCCAAATATTTGGGGACTTCTCAGCTATCCTTCTGTTAGTGGATAATCCCACAATAGTTTAATTCCATTGTGGTCTGACAGCATACTCTGCATAATTTCTATTCTTTTAAATTTGCTAAGGTGTGCTTTATGGCCCGGGATGTAGTTGATCTTGGTGAATATTCGTATATTCTGCTCCTGCTGGAGGAAGTATTCCTTAAATGTCATTTAGATCCAGTTGATTATTGGTGCTCATTTCAACTATATCCTCACTGATTTTCTGCCTGATTGATCTGTCAATTACTGATTAAAGGGGTGTTGAAGCCTACAAATGTGAGAGTGGCTTTGTCTAATTCTCCTTGCACCTCTATAAATTTTTGCCTCACAAATTTTGACGCTCTGTTGTTAGGTGCATATACATTAAGGATTGCTGTGTTTTCTTGGAAAATTATCATTATATAATGTCCATCTTTACCCATGATTATTTTTCTTGTTCTGAAGGCTACTGTATCTGAATATAGAGACCCCAGCTTTCTTTTTTTTTTTTAATTTATTTATCCTCCCCCCGCCATTGTTTGCACTTGCTGTGTCTGTTTGTTGTGTTCTCTTCTTTTTAGAGGCACCAGAACCGAACCTGGGACCTCTCATGTGGGAAGGAGGCCCCTAATCGCTTATGCCATCTCCGCTCTCTGTTTTGCTGTGTCTCTCATTGTGTTTTCCTCCTTGTGTCTCTCTGTTGCATCATCTTGTTGCGTCAGCTCACCACCCCATCCCGTCGCACCAGCTTGCTGTCTTGCTCCTCTTCTTTAGGAGGTACCAGGAACTGAACCCGGGTCCTCCCATGTGGTAGGTGGGAGCTCAATCGCTTGAGCCACATCCGCTTCCCTCCAACTTTCTTCTGATTAATGTGAGCATGGTGTATTACCTAGTTACTTAGGGCTACCATAACAAAGTACCACATTCACAATCTTGGTAGCAGAAAACAAGAGATACTTATTATCTCAAAGTTCTCGAGGCTAGAACTCTGAAATCAAGGTATCAGCAGGCCATAATACCTCCAGAGCCCTTAGGGTGGACTCCTTCCTTCCTTCTTCCAGCATCTGATGGCCCCAGGCATTCCTTGGCTTATGGCTTCATAACTCCAATTGCTGCCTCTGTCTTCACACAGTCTTCCCCTGTGCTGAATCTCCCTCTCCTTTCTCTTACAGAGACACTAGTTACTGGATATAGGGTCCCTCATAATCCAGTGTGACCTTATACTCACTTAACTAATTACATCTGCAAAGACCCCCATTTCCAAATACGATCACATTCTGAGGTTCTGAGTAGACAAAGACTGTTGGGGGACACTATTCAACCCACTATAGTCCACTTTTTGGACCCCAAAATTCATGCCTATCCCACATGCAAAATACATGCGCCCCATCCCAACATCCCCAAGTCTTAACCATCCCATCATCAACTGGAAATACTAAATCTCATCTAAATATCAGCTCAAAAAGTTCCAAAACTCATCACCTAAATCAGGTACCAGTGAGACTCTGGGTATGGTCCATCCTGGAGCAAAATTCCTCTCCAACTATAGACCTGTGAAACTATAAAAAAAAAAGATATGTTTTCAAATACAAAGGTGGTGCAGGCAGAAGATAGACATTGCAAGTCCACATGGAGAAATTGGAAGGAAAATAGACATCACCAATCCCATGCAAGTCTAAAACCCATCAGGGAAAGTGCCATTAAGCTCCAAGGCGTGAGAATAGTACTTTTTGGGTCAATATTCTGAGCTCTGTGCCCACAGCTCTGAGCCCTGGTGGCAGCGACGGTCCCACCCACTGGACCTATAAAATCATTCTTCCTTCGTTTCTTCCTGTCTCTCTCCATTTTAGTCCAGGTTGGCAATGTGTCTGCCGGTATAAAATTCTCAAAAAATTGTAGGTCTCCTGCACAATTCATTGGATGCCTGTCATCAGGCAAGAGGGTCTCCACAGATCTTTTCTGGATGACCCCATCTCTGTACCTGGTGTATGGTGAGATGATTGATTGGACTCATGAGTCATAGAACTAATTTCTTCAACAAAAGTTTGTCCAGTCATACTGTTGGTATTCTCTTCAGACTAGTATGTTTTCTCATCTTTTGCTATTTGGATAGACTAAGAATTTTCCAAATCAGCCAAGTGACAGCTCCTTTTTTTTTGTAATTGCAGTATCATATATTCAATATAAAATTTCCCATTTTATCCATTCTCAAGCATACAATTCAGTGGCATGAATTACATTCACAATGTCATACTACTATCACCAAAGTCTACTATTAAAATTTTTTTCACAGTCCCAACTAATTCTGCACCCATTTAGCATAACTCCCAATTCTCCCTCCACCCCCTGCCCCGGCACCCTATAAGCTACTTTCTGTCTCTATGAATTGCATATTCTAGTTACTTCGTATAAGTAGAATCATTCAATAATTGTCCTTTTGTGTCTGGTTTATCAGACAAAACATGGATGGAACTTGAAGACAGCAAGAACTTCATTCTTTCTTAATGATGACTAATATTCTACTGTATACTACATTTGTTTATCCATTCATCTGTGGATGGACACTTGGATTGCTTCCACTTTTTTGGCTACTGTAAATAATGCTGGTATGAACACCTGGGTACTCATACCTGTTTGAGACCCTGCTTTCAATTCTTTTTGTTATATACCTAGGATTGGGATTGCTAGATCATATGGTAATTCTATGTTTAAATTTTTGAGGAAATGCCCAAACGTATTCTGCCATTTTATATTCCCACCAACAGAGTACAAGAGCTCCTATTACCCTGCATTCTTGCCAATACTTGTTATTTTCTGTTTCTATAATAGCCATTCTCGTGGTTGTGAAGTGGTATCTCATTGTGGTTTTGATTTGCATGCCCCTGATAGCTAGGATGTTGAGCATCTTTTCTTGTGCTTATTGGCCATTTGTATATCTTCTTCAGAAAAATGTCTATTCAAAGCCTTGGCCCGTTTTTAAAAATTGGGTTGTTTGTCTCTTTGTATTGAGTTTTAAGGGTTTTTAAAAAAAATAAATTCTGGATATTAATCCTTACCTGATATATGGTGTTCAAATATTTCCCCCATTCTGTAGGTTGTCTTTTCAATTTCTTCATGTTGTGTCATGTACAAAAATTTTCCATTTTAACAAAGTCCAATTTATCTATTTTTCCAAATCTAAGACTTTATTGCCTAATACGAGGTCCTGAAGTTATCCCCTATGTTTCCTTCTAAGAATTATATAGCAGTATCTCTTATATTTAGATCATTGATCCATTTTGAATTAAATTTTGTATATGGTGAGAAGTAGGGGTACATACTCATCCTTTTGCATGTACATTTCTGGTTGACCCAGCACCATTTACTGAAGCAACTATTCTTTCTCCATTGAATGGACTTGGCACCCTTGAAAAAAATCAATGGACTGTTCTTCCTTTACAAAGTGTTAAGTATATGGTGATACATGGGGAAATTTCAACTAATGTAACTTATGGATTGCAGTTAACAGTGATATTGTAATATGTTTGCAGCAACGGCAAAGAAGATATATCAACTCTAAGGGACAAGGATAGCGGGCTTTAAGGTGGTATGGGATTTTTCCTTTAGTAGTAATGAAAATGTTCTAAAATTGATTGAGGTGATGACAGCACAACTGTGTGATGAAAATGAGAGCCAGTGAGTGTGCACTTTGAATGGATTATACAGAGCATGGGGCTGTCTAATACACTGTCTTCAGTGTATACAATATACACTGTATATAATGCAGTGAATCCTATGGTGGAAGATAGACTGTGGTTATTAGAACAAATACATGAACTCTAACAAGTATATAATACTAATACAGGGTGTCGGTAACTGGGTGGGTTGGGGGAAAAATACACCAAACATAAGATACTGGCAATAGTTAGTAGCAATGTTTTTTTTTTTATTATTGTGGGTAAAAATCAAAATTTTCACAATACATACCAACATTTGCAAAATGATATATAAATGTATATGCATATATGTGCATTTGCTTACGAAAATGTTATTTATATATATATAAATATATTAGTAGCAATGTTTTGACAATGCTCTTTCATGTCCGTAACAATTGTTTCCCAATAATGAAAGGTGTTGGTGGTGGGGTGATGTATGGGAGTCCTGTATGATGATATGCACGTTTGTTTTGTAAGTTCATAAGTTATACTATATGTAGCCGTTTGGCAGTTTGATGTAATTATGAATTCCAAAAATATAATTGGACCATGCTTGTAAACTGATCTGTTAATCTGGGCATGATTAGGTTAGGATTAGGGTGTTGACTGGGCCACAACAGTAGGGCATTGAGCCCCACCCCTTGATGGGGTGGGAATCAAATATAAAAGGCATGGCAAAGGACAGAGGGAGCAGTTTTTGAGAAGCGGTTTTGATGTTGGAGAGAAGGCCCCAGGAGCTGTTCACCTGATAGTCTACAGCTGACCTTGTGGAGGAACCAGAGGTGCTAAGCCCGGAGAGAAACGCAGCCCCGGGAAGAGAGGAACCCAAGAAGCCTGAACCCTGGCAAACGTCGACAGCTGTCTTGCTCCAACACGTGGCAATGGACTGTGGTGAGGGAAGAAACTTACGCTTTATGGCCTGGTAACTGTGGACTTCTACCCCAAATAAATACCCTTTATAAAGACCAACCCATTTTTGGTATTTTGCACTCCTTTGGCTGACTAACACACTATACACTTACTGTTTATGGATATTCATGTATGAACGATAAACTTCAATATAAAAATAAAATAAAAATCAATGGATCATATATGTGTAGGTTTACTTCTGATCTCTTAATTCTATTCCATTGGTCCATATATCTTTCTTTCTTTCAGTACCACACTATTTTTTTTTTAAATACCACTGAATATTTTTTAAAATAGATATTTTTCCCTCCCCCACCCGCCCCTTGTTGTTGTTTGTGCTTGCTGTCTGCTCTCTGTGTCCATTCGCTGTGTGTCCACGTCTGCTTGTCTTTTCGCCTTTCTCTTGTTTTTTTTTTTTTTTTTTTAAAGATTTTATTTATTTATTCATTTATCCCCCCCTTGCTGCTTGTGCTCGCTGGGTCAGCTAACCACGCCGTGCGGGTGGTCTTGCCTTCACCAGGAGGCCCCGGGAACCGAACCCGGGGCCTCCCATATGGTAAACGGGAGCCCTACTGATTGAGCCACAGCCGCTTCCCTCTCTTGTTTTTTTAAGAGGCTCCGGGAACCGATCCCATGACCTCTGGTGTGGGAGAGAGGCACTCAGTTGCTCGAGCCACCTCATATCCCTGGTCTGCTGCATCTCTCACTGTCTCTCCTCTGCATCTCCCTTTGTTGCATCATCTTGCTGTGCCAGCTCCCTGTGGGGCACAGGCCACCAGCTCTCCACAGAGTGGCCAGCTTGCCTTCACCAGGAGGCCACGGAAATCGAACCTGGGTCCTCCCATATTGTAGACGGGAGCCTAATCGCTTGAGCCACATCCAATTCCCTGTACCACACTATTTTAACTAATACAGCTTTGAAGTAAATCTGACATTAGGAAGTGTGAGTCCTCCAACTTTATTCATTTTCAAGATGTTTTTGGCTATTCAGGGCTCCTTGTAATTTCATATAAATTTGAGGATCATCTTTTTTCCATTTTTTTGCAAAAATGACTTCTGGAATTTTGATAGTATCTCTCACTGTTGTTTTGATTTGCCTTTTCCTGATGACCAATGATGTTGAGCATCTTTTCTTGTGCTTATTGGCCATTTGTATATATTCTTCAGAAAAATGTCTATTCAAATCTTTTGTCCATTTTTTTTATTGGGTTGCTTGTCTCTTTGTTGTTGAGTTGCAGCAGTTCGTTCTATATTCTGGATATGAACCCTTGTCAGTTATATGGTTGGCAATTATTTTCTCTCATTCTGTAGGTTGTCTTTTCACTTTTTTGACAGTGCCTCCTGATGTAAAAAAGATTTTAATTTTGATGAAGTCCATTTTATCTATTATTTTCTTTTGTTGCTTATGCTTTTGGTATCATATCTAAGGAATCACTGCCAAATCCAAGGCTAGGAAAGTTTCCCCTATGTTTTCTCTTAAGAATCTTTATGGTTTTACCTCTTAAGTTTAGGTCTTTGGTCCATTTTCAGTTAATTTTTGTATATTGTGTGAGTTAAGCATTCAGCTTACTTCTTTTGCAAGTGGATATCCAGTTTATGCCCAATTAATGTACTTGGTACCCTTGTCAAAAATCAGAAAGTGTATGTGGTTCAAGCAGTTGAACACCCCCCCTCCCACATGGGGGGTCCCGGGTTCGGTTCCCGGTGCCTCCTGGAACAAAAATCAGTTGGCCAAAAATGCATGAGTTTATCTCTGAATGCTCCATTCTATTCCATTGGCCTATGTCTATCATCATACCAGTCTACATTATTTTAATTACTACGGCTATGGAGTAAATTTTGAAATCATAAAGCGTGAGTCCTCTGACTTTGTTCTTTTTTCAAGATTGTTTTGACTATTTGGGGCCCCATTCAATTTCATATGGATTTGAGGATCAGTTTTTCCATTTCTACAAAAAAGACTACTGGAATTTTTATAGGTATTGCATTGAATTTGTAGACTACGTTAGGCATTATTGGCATGTTAGCAATATGAAGTCTTCCTTTCCATGAACATGGGGTCTTGCCATTTATTTAAGTATTCTTTAATTTCTTTCAGCAATATTTTATAGTTTTCAGTGTACAAGTCCATAACTTCCTTGATTAAATGTATTCCTACACCCCCTATACAAGAATCAACTCAAAATGGATCAAAGATCTAAATTTAAAAGCCAGGACCAGGAGGCGGCTGTGGCTCAGTCAGTAGGGCTCCCGTTTACCATATGGGAGGCCCCGGGTTCGGTTCCCAGGGCCTCCTGGTGAAGGCAAGCCCGCCCGCACGGCGTGGTTGGCTGACCCAGCGAGCACAAGCAGCAAGGGGGGGATAAATGAATAAATAAATAAAATCTTTAAAAATAAATAAATAAATAAACAAATAAATAAATAAAATAAAAGCCAGGACCATAAAACTACTAGAAGAAAATGTAGGGAAACATCTTCAAGACCTTGTAGTAGGTGGTGGTTCCTTGGACCTTACACCCAAAGCATGTGCAACAAAAGAAAAAGTAGATAAATGGGACCTCCTCAAAATTAAACACTTTTGCACCTCACAGGACTTTGTCATAAGGGTGAAAAGGCAGCCAACTCAATGGAAAAAATATTTGGAAATCACATATCTGATAAGGGTTTAATATCCAGGATATATAAAGAGATGTTACAACTCAACAATAAAAAGACAAATGACCCAATTAAAAAATGGGCCAAAGACTTCAATAGACATTTCTCCGAAGAAGAAATACAAATGGCAAAAAAACACATGAAGAAATGCTCAACATCACTCATGATTAGGGAAATGCAAATCAAAACTACAATGAGATATCATTTCACACCTATCAGAATGGCCACTATGAAAAAGACAGAGAACTACAAGTGTTGGAGAGGATGTGGAGAGATAGGAACACTTCTTCACTGTTGGTGGGAATGCAGGATGGTACAACCACTATGGAGGACTGTTTGGCAGTTCCTAAAGAAGTTGAATATATGGGAAGCGGCTGTGGCTCAATCAGTAGGGCTCCCGTTTACCATATGGGAGGCCCCGGGTTCGGTTCCCGGGGCCTCCTGGTGAGGGCAAGGCCCGCCTGCATGGTGTGGTTGGCTGACCCAGCGAGCATAAGCAGCAAGGGGGGG
>JAKSZT010054060.1:2882937-2942167 GCA_026826555.1 Tolypeutes matacus | reverse complement strand
CTTGCCATGTGACCCTGCAATACCACTACTGGGTATATACCCAGAAGAACTGAGAGCAGTGACACGAACAGACATCTGCACACCGATGTTCATAGCCACATTATTCACCATTGCCAAAAGCTGGAAACAACCCAAGTGTCCATCAACAGATGAATGGATAAACAAACTGTGGTCTATTCACATGATGGAATATTATGCAGCTGTAAGAAGAAATGAAGTCATAAAGCATATGGCAACATGGATGAATCTGGAGGACATTATGTTGAGTGAAGCAAGTCAGACACAAAAGGACAAATACTGTATGAATGCATTACTATGAACTAAATATATTGTGTAATATATTGTTTGATTCAAAAAAAAAATTTATATGTATCCATTACATTTAATTGAGAAATGTAAAAAAAAAAAAAAAATGTATTCCTAGAAGCTATTGTGAATGTAATTGCTTTTTTGGTTTTGTTGTTGTTGTTTTAATTAATTTATTTATCCCCCACCCCCCTTGTTGTTTGCACTCGCTGTCTGCTCTGTGTCCATTTGCTGTGTGCTCTCTGTGTCTGCTCATCTTCTCTTTAGGAGGCACTGGGAACCGAACCCGGGAACTTCCATGTGGGAAAGATGCAGTCAATCACTTGAGCCACCTCCGCTCCCTGCTTTGTTGTGTCTCTCAGTGTGTTTCCTCTTTGTGTATCCTTGTTGTATCATCTGGTTGCATCAGCTCACTGCGCCAGCCCGCTGTCTTGCTCGTCTTCTCCAGGAGGCACTGGGAACCAAACCCGGGACTTCCCATGTGGTAGGCAGGGCCTCAATCGCTTGAGCCACATCCACTTCCCTCACCAGAGCCTTTAAATATATATATTTGTTTTTAAATAATACCAAAGGCAGGCGGAAAAGTTAAGTGGGAAAAAAAAAAATCTATACACGTAAGTTGATCTTTGTATTTTTTAAACATTTGAGAGGCCCTTGAGCGCCTCGGTTACCTGAGTTCCCAGATGGGGCACTAAACTGCTTAATTTGAGCCCAGAAATCATACTTATTCTCACTCTTCAGTTAATCTCGCCTAAGTACCCGTGCGCACTTAAGGGTCAGCTTGGAAAACTAGGACGTGGATCTCAACAAAACACGGTCATCAGACTGGCAAAAATGTCAACGTCTGACAATAGCTAGTGCTGGTGAGGTTGTAGAGAAATAGGAGCTTTTACATAGCTGGTGGGACTGTAGATTGGTACAAGAACGTTGGAGAACTGTCTGACAATGGAGTCATGTGGGAGTGTAGAAATGTCACTCGTGGGGCACATGCATATTCAACTGCTGTGAGCCACTTGGAGCTCAGGTACTGTCTCCCAGAGAAGTTTGCACACATGTTCACCTGCAGGCCCACTCAAAGCAGCGTCATTCAACTGCTAACAAATTACTAAGTCTGCTGCAACAGGAGAGTAGATAAAGTATGGTATGTCCAGATCACGGGCAAGATGGCAGACAACATCCGCATATGTCTAGAGCCGTGACTCAGGCAAAATGTCCGGTGATAAAAAAGCGAGTCACATAATATCATTCATGGAAAAGCCAAAAAGCTTGCAGCAAAACGAATGTATAGAAAGATATAAAGTCATGCTAGGAAATGTTAAACCTCAGATTCAGTTCAGTGGCTATCTCTGGTGGGCGTCCAGGGGAGAGAGCTGGGGAGGTATGCTGCAGGCTTTAATTGTATTGCAAAAGCTGGATGGTAGGTATATGGGTGTCAGAGAATTGCTGTGCAATAGCTTTTCAGGTAACCATGATTTGAGAGCAAATAGCTCACTAATTCCCATCTTTTAGTGGTGCTTAGCAAATCAGGTAATGGAAGATGGAGGTTTGGAAGTAGGTTTTTGAGTACTGTATTTCTTGCGGCAACCCCAAAAAAGGCATATTTGTGCCAGGGTGGGAATGTCTAAAAGTTGAAAACAATGTAAATGTCCATCAGGAGAGGGCTATTTATTTTATTTTATTTTATTTTATTTTTTATTTACCAGGAGGTCCCGGGGATCGAACCCAGGTCCCTCCATATGGGAGACAGATGCCCAACCAGTTGAGCCACATCCGCCTCCCCAGGAGAGGACTATTTAAACCCAGGTTCGTTCTTATTACGGAATACCATACAGCCACTAACAAGAGGACGAGTAACAAAAACAGGTCTCGGAAGAGTTTATAGATAAATTCCCTCAAAGCGAAACTGCTGGGATAAGAGGTATGTGCACTTGTAATTTTGGTCAGGATTGATGAATCGCTTTCCATAGGAGTTGGCCTGTTCTACAGTCCTACCAGCAATGCACGCAAGTGCCTGCTTTCCCACAGCTCCTGGTTGAGAAGATTAGATTTCCCACAATCTAATGGCTGACAAATGGTGGCTCACTGTAGTTTAAATTTGCATTTCTTTTAGGCAATTCTTTTTTATCATAGGCTTAAGTCATTTGTATTTTTGGGGTTTTTATGCATGCCCGTTTTGTGCAGTAGCTAGCCATGTCCTTTGGCACACTGCTGATCCAGATGTTAGAATTTATCTATTTATTTCCTGAAACTCTTCTTAGTAGGATGTTAGACCTTTCTCTGTGGAATGATTTGCAAATATTGTTTTCCCACTTAGTGTTTCTCACTTTGGCCATGAAGTTTAATTAATTAATATTTTGTCTTCTGGATTCAGAGCCACAGTTAAAAGGGGCAACTCCATGCCAATGTTAGGAAAGGATCTTCCCATAGTTTCTTCAAATACTTGTAGGGTTTCCTTTTCCAACTCAATCTTTGGATTACCCTGGTGTACAGTGTAAGGTATGAATCCAACTTTACACTTCCCCACATAGCCACCTAGTGTCACCAAGTATTCATTGAATACGCCATCCTTTCTCTACAGATCTGTGATGTCACCTTGATCATCTATCAAATTCCCATATCACAAAATGAGTTTGACTTGGTACTCCGTTGGATGGATACTCGTATTTATTTAACCCCTTATTAGCTAATTCTCTTTATAAAAAGCTGTAACAAACATTCTTGTATATATATCTTTGATTCCTCCCCCCGCCTCCCTTAGAATTGTTAGTTTACATGGGGGCAACTTTTGAAATTGGTTCAAGTAAAAATGTCTAGCAGTCTTCAGTCACGTTTGTTTTTACCTCCAAGCATGGGGGACAAGAGGGACGTGGGACATGTTAAGATTTAATAAAGAAAAATACAAAGTTTATACATTTCAGAACACGTTTGGTGGATTTAATATTACTAAGGCAACATAAAGATAACTAATCAGAATTAGACTTTTCTTTCAGTGGATAAACGTTAACTTTCACAGGACATAGAATCTTTGCATTCTGTGTATCTAACAGGACTCCTTTGGAAGAATTATTTTCCACTCTAAATGTGTAGTGCAGCGAAGTATCTGCCTTTCTATAGCTGCTAAAAAGAAAAGAAAAGAAAAGAAAAAAAGGGGGAACATTGTCTCCGTATCTAGCTGACAATTGTCACCAGCAATTTGAAAAGACTGTGGATTTTTTTTGAAGTGAAAATTTTATTTTATTGAACTATGTGTGTGTATATATATAAAAGAAAAAAGAAGGGAAGCAGATGTGGCTCAAGCGATTGAACTCCCACCTACCAAATGGGAGGACCCTGGTTCGGTTCCCGGTGCCTCCTAAAGAAGGTGAGCAAGGCAGCAAACTGGCATGACAAACAGACAAGCTGATGCAACAAGAGACACAAGAAGAAAAGCATAATGAGAGACACAACAAAGTAGGGAGCAGAGGTTCCCAGTGCTTCCTAAAGAGGACAAGCAAGACAGTGAACTGGCATGACAAGCAGGTAAGCTGATGCAACAAGATGACACAACAAGAGACACAAGACGAAAAACACAATGAGAGTTATATAGAATTGTACATATGACAAGTCTTTTGCAAAATTGTGTGATCTTTGTGAAAGTAGTACAGCATATGACCTTTAATTTCTTTTTTTATTTTAAATATACTGTCACACTAAAGCACTGGTTGGGAATTTTAATCCATGTTAATAAATTACAATTATGTCAGTTGGAAAAAAAAAAAACAATGAAAGACACAACAAAGCAGGGAGTGGAGGTGGCTCAAATGATTAGGAAACTCCGTCCCATACCAGAGGTCCCAGGTTCGATTCCTGGTGCCTCCTAAAGAAAAAAGGAAGACAGACACAGCAAGTGCAAACAACCGGGGGGGGGGGCGGGGTATGGAATAAATAAGTAAAATAAATCTTAAAAAAAAAAAGAAATTTAAATAAAACTCTTAAATGCCTGCCAAAGATACAATGACGGCAACTACTAAATTGTGCCTCTGATAGATTTTATTTTCTTGATTCAGCCTTTACTTTTTAAAATATTTGTATTTTTTTATTACAGAAGTTGTAGGCTTTCAAAACAATCATGCATTATGTGTAGAATTCCCATACATCACCCCTCCACCAACACTTTACATTGTTGTGGAACATTTGTTACAGATTCTGAAAGATTATGCTACAGATTCTGAAACACCATCAAACTATTACCACTAACTATGGTCTGTAGCATACATTGGTATATTTTTTTCCATACACACCCCCTATTATTATTTTTTTTAACTTCAGTTTTGTGTTTTTTTTTTTTAATTGACTTTATTTTTTTCTTTTTGGTGTTCAGTTCTATGAGTTCCCCCCAACCCCTGCCCCTGTTTGCTGTCTGTGTCCATTCACTGGGTGATCTTCTGTGTCTGTTTCTTGCCTTCTCTTCTTATTAACATCATGTATTAATGTTGTCCATTTGTTCTAGTCCATGAGTGGACACTCTCATATTTGTACTGTTAGCCACAGTCCATCTCCCACCACATGGCTCACTGTGCTATACAGTCCCATGCCTTGTACAGTCTATCCAAAGTGTGCACTCAGAGGCTCTCACTTTTTAAAGATTTATTTATTTACTTGGATTCTTTATTTTTTATTTATCGCCCCCTCTCCCAGATGGTTCTCTCATCTGTCTGCTCATTGTCACCTTCTCCAGGAGGCACTGGGAACCAAACTTGGGACCTCCCACGTGTGGCCTGAGCCACGTGGGCTCCCTGCAGTCTGTGCCATCTGCTGGCTTGTGCCGCCTGCTCGTTGTGCCGGGGTGTGGCACCTGGCTTCTTGCAGCCAGGTGCTGCATCTAGCTCCTTGCGGTGGGTGTGGGCATCTGCTCGTCTTCTTTAGGAGGCACCGGGACCTCCCGTGTGGTAGGCGGGTGCCCAACTGGTTGAGCCACATCTGCTTCCCTCTCATTTTCATTACAGAGTTGTGCAGCCATCGCCTCAGCAAATTTTTTAATGTTTTCCTTAGTTCAAAAGAGAAACTCCCCAACCCCCCAGTTATTGACCCTCAGCATTGGTATAGTACCTTCGATACTGATGCATGAATATTACAATATTGCTGTTAATTATAGTCCATAAGTTACATGAATTGTATTTTCCAGTGCATCACCATATTCTTACCACTTTGTAATAGGGACATACATTTATTCTAGTTCAAAGAAGAATATTCTTGTATTTGTACTACTAAGCACAATTCTCATCCACCTCCAGGTTCACTGTGTTATTCGGTCCCTAGATTATTCTCTAGCTTTCTTTCAATTGACATTTACATCCCTAGACTACCCCTTTTCAGCCACAATCCCATTTACACCTGCTGAAGGTGTCTGAGCCTTCCAGGCTGCTCTGACAAATACCACACGCTGCGTTGGTTTCAACAATGGGAATTTATTGGTTCATGGTTTTGAGGCTAGTAGAAGTCCAAAATCAAGACAGCAGCAAGGCTTGCTTTCTCCTGATCTATGTGTTCTGGTCCCAGCTGCTGATAATCCTTGGGGCTTCCTGGCTGGTCCCTTGACCTTCCGTGACATAGCCATCACTCTCTCCTGGTGTCTGCCCCTCCGGGTTCCGCTGACTTCCGGCTTCTCCCTGTGGCCTTTTTTTTTTTTTTTCCCCTTCCAGTTTCTTCTCTTTATAAAGCCTTCAGTAACCTGGATTAAGGCTCATCCAGGGGGTGCGGATGTGGCTCAAATGGTCGGGCATCCGTCTGCCATATGGAGGGACCTGGGTTCGATCCCCGGGACCTCCCGGTAAAATAAAAATATATATATATATAGAAGGCGCATGGGCTGCCAGGCTCTGTGTGCCTGTGAGCCGCCAGGCCCCGGGAGCCGTGCAGCATGTTGATGACATAACAGGAGAGAGACGCAGAGGAGAGACAAGACGAGATGCTCCAAAAGCTCCGAAAACCAGGAACGGAGGTGGCGCAGGTGGCAGAACACCTCTCTCCTACATCGGAGGTCTCCAGGATCGAATCCTGGTGAAGACTGGAGGAGGAGGATGAGAAGAGATGGCAGGAAACAGACACAGAGAATTGCCCAGCGAATGGACACAAAACAGCAAATGGGGAAGGGGGAGTTTAAAATGGATAAAGTAAATAAATAAACCTTAAAAAAAAAAATACTGTATTAGATGCTGTGGACACAAGGATGTCAGCGTGCAGTGCAGGTGCCAGCTGGCCAGGTGTACAACCTCAGTGCAGAATGACACTATCAAATAAAGGAAAGGGGGAGTGAAATAAAGGAAAGGGGGAGTGTTGTCACCCAGGACATCTGGTGAGGTTCCCTTTCTAAGTACGTATCTGCCTAGAAAAAACTTAGAAAGGCACAAACCAAAATGCTGACTACCATGCTCCCTTCTGGATGGTAGGAGGATGAGTTATTTTAATGTTCATTCTCTTTTTTACTCATCAGTATCTCCTAAATATTACACGGAGTAGAGAATTCTATAACAGAAGTTAAATATCTAAAGTGCCGGCCATAGAATCCAGGATGCTTTGGTAGCAAATGAGGGGGCTGCGGAGACAGAAGGGGGCAGGTACAGGGTGGGAAGTGGAAGGCGAGGAGGAGGTTTCCAGAGCTGAGGGAGGAGCCTCGAGGACCAGGGACCCGTTTACTCTTCCACATTCCTCACACAACCCCCAAATTTGGGCAAAACATATGAAAGAAGGTTTTTAAGAGACTGGCCATCAGGCAACGAAGGACAGTGACGCCTGAGAGACAAAACAGGTAAGGGAGGCCTCGTGACTGCCCCAGCACACTGCCGTAAGAGTTCCCAGGCCCTGGGTGGGGGAACAGGACTCGGGCCGAGCCCGTGGACTCCCCGAGGTGAGGAGATGGAGGCTAAGGTAGGTGGACTGTAATGTGACCCGATGAGCACGTTGGAGTGTGTCCTGCACTATGCAGGATTGAAGAGAGATGTATAGCTTGACTCTTAGAACACATGCTGAGATTCCAACCATCTGACATCCTGGAAAAAGCAAAAGTACCCAGACAGTAAAAAGCTGAATGGTTGCCAAAGGGTTGCGGGGAGGAGGGGATGGATGGGTGGAGCGCAGGAGATTTTTAGTGAAGATCTTCTATATGATACAGTAATGGTTACATGACATTATGCATTTGCCAAACCCCAATAGAACTATGCAACACAAAGAGTCACCACTAACGTCAATTATGGACATTGGCTACCAATAATGTATCAAAATTGGGTCATCGATCGTAACGAATGTACTACACCAACGCAGGATGTCACTAATAGGGGAAACTTGAGGGTCAGGGAGGGTGTGTATGGGAACTCTCTACAGATGTGCTCAATTTTTCTGTAAACTGTTCTAAAATATAAAGCCTTGAAATATTTAAAGTGTATGATTTGATAAGTTTTAACGTATGTATACAACTGTGAAACCATCATTCTCCACTCACCACTCACCCCTGCCCCAGACAACCACGGAGGTACTAGGCTCCTTTGCACGTCTCCTCATGAAGTGATGAATTCAGGCAATGCTCAAAAAGAATAAAACTACTAGATGAGAGGTAGACAGGGAATCTTACAGGGGAGGATCAGGCAGTCCCTGTATGACACACTGGCCAGGTAAGAGACGTGTGATTAACTGTAAGCAACAGCAGCAGCTGGCAGGGATTGTGGCTTCACAGTGGAACTTGACTCTGATTAAATCTCTTGAGCAGCAGTTCTCAAACTGTGCTGTTTATAGGCCCAAATGGACCCCCATAGCACGGAGGTGGGACTGGAGCGTCTGCACCTGGTAAGAACAGGTGAAAAGGTGCCAGACCTTGAGGGAATGGGGGTAAACAGGGTAAACGTGGAACTCCTGCCGGGATACCTGGTCAAGTGTTAGAGCATCAAGGGGAAATGTGTGCTCACCAGCATGGGAAGGAGCCCAAAATGGACCTGGTTCTTCAGGCTCTGAAAAAGAGACAGGACGAGCGCCGCGGTGGTCCCCAGCTTTGTGCCTCCTGAACAGTGCAGAGAACGGAAGTGGTAAGGGCATCCCTGCCCGTCAGGAATGGGCAGAAAGGGCCAGCCTCCACTGCTCCGACAGAGCTGGATGGTGTCCCTGTGCACAGGGCCATCTGTGAGTCTGCTGGGCTACCTAAAGGTGGGTCCCTTTGTGGAATCCAACCTCCAGGGGCTATTGAGATACTGTTGTTATTTCTAATCAATTTTGTTTTTTTTTGTTTTTTTTTTTTGTTTGTTTTTTTGTTTTTTTAGATTTTATTTATTTATTCATTCACCCCCCCCCTGCTGCCCGCGCTCACCAGGTCAGCCAACCACGCCCTGCGGGCAGGCCTGCCCTCACCAGGAGGCCCGGGGAACCGAACCCGAGGCCTCCCACATGGTAAACGGGAGCCCCACCGATTGAGCCACAGCCACTTCCCAATCAATTTTGTTGATACATGTTAATAGAGCATGCAATCCATCCAAAGTACACAAGTGGGGAAACAAAACAAAACAAAACAAAACAACCTCTGCTGTTTATTGGCATCACCAGGAGACATTTTAAAACTGCAGTGTCCCGGGCTCCACCCCTAGATTTTGATTTAACTGGCCTGGAATTGGACCTAGATTTTTACTGTTCCCCAGGTAGACTCAACATGCACTCAAGTGTTAGAATTCCTCACTTACAGCAACTATGGGGACTAAAGGAACGAGTTAAATGACAAAACAAACCGACAAATCTACAAGGTGGGGTCTTCCTCAAGCCCGGTGACCAACTTTCTGTAACCAATTGTGGGATACTGCCTTTTGTACTCCAAGGAAAGACAAGTCCTTCATCTAAGTCCCATTCCTGTGGATGTAAATAGTATCTTCGAGAAATTATGGTGAGTCAGGGCACAGACTTATTTGTGAATAGAATCTTCGTAGGTCCCAACTGTTTGCCGGCTGGGCCTTAATGCTTATGACTGGAGGTCTTTATAGGCAGCTTAAGAAATTCAGGCACATAGAAAGCCACACAGGAAGAAGCCAGGAGATGGCACAAGGAGAAAGAGATCGCCATCTGAAGGGAGGCAGAGAGGCAAGCCAAGGCACTCCAAGGATGGCGTCGAGCCAGTGCCACACTCCAGGGGGAAAGCATGCTGCTGCCGACACCTTGATTTAAACAAATCAACTGTAAAAAGGCATTTTGGGGACTACCAGAGAAATGTGATCATGGGTTGGATATTGGCTGATACCAAAGAATCGCCACGAATTTTGTCAGACAGGGTATTGGCATTGTCGTTGTTGGAGGAAAACAGCGCTCACTGGGACACAGAGACTGATGATTGCAGGCAGGAAGTTAATTGAGAAGCTCTCCCAATGCAGGGGGTCTGAAGAGAGACTTCAGCTCACCCGTGGAAGGTGGTGGATATGACTTTATACAGTACATCAACAGGCAGGGGAATCGTTAGTCTGTGGGAGGGGGTTAGAGACTGAATACAGTCAGGTGGGGTATTCTTGGAATGCAGGAGGGGTTGGTGGGGCCTGGGACACCCCTCCCCAAGGGGTGAAGGTGCTTATCTGCTCCACTCCCACTGTGATATGGATCTTTTGTTCATTCTTGGGGGGAGATGGGCAGCCTCTGTCCACGTAAGCACGGTCTTATGACCTATTAATCATTGCAAACCTCCTAAGGAGGACCCTCTAACAGTCGCTATGTGAGAAAACACATACTGGAAGTGTAGGGGTGAGATGACACGAAGCCTGGGATTCACTTTCAACTACTTCAGCAAGAAAAAGAAAAACAAAAACAAAAAAGGGACACGTGAAGCCAATGTGGCAAAATCTCCGTTACTGTTTGGATAGGTCTAGGGAATTTGTTGTACTACTCTACCTGTGTATCTTGGAAGTTTTTCATACAAAAACAACTTTTAAAAAGTCGTTAGCTAAATCAAATATGGGAATCAGGAAGTAAATTTCATAAAATAGACAATTACATTTGCACAGAAAATAAAATATTATTTCTTACCGCATGTATCTGGAAACTTACAAAGAGAGGGAAAATAAGTGATAAAATTCAATGCTAGTTATATTTTAAATTATATTATCATGTAAATGTCTACAGCTTGGTGATATTTCATATTTATTTTAATAGTTAATATTGGACAATATTGGAATATGTTTGTCTATTAGGAATTAAATCCTACTTTTTAAATAACCTTTAATATTCAGTAGGAGGAACAGCCTTTGGCATTATGTATCCAATAAAACCTCCCACTTATTAAAACTATTAAGAATCTTAGAAAGTATTTAAATTGTTAGGATTTAATACAAGAAAGTCTTGGGTAGCCAGGTGTTTTTACATCTGCTATTAGAAGCTGCACATTTTGATATTCATTATAAAATGTTTCAGCAATGCATACTGATTTGTAAACAAAGTGAATTTTTATGTTGCCTTTTTATTATTTAATAGAATATAATAAAAGAAGCCGTAAAATGAAAAATGAAAAAATAAAGTCGTTAGCTAAGGGAGCAGGTGTAGCTCAGTGGTTGAGTGCCTGCTTCTCATGTACGAGGTACCGGGTTCAATCTCCAGTACCTCCTAAAAAAAATAAAAAAATAAAAAAGTCATTAGCTGCTCCCAAATCCAAAAGCCTTAGCGATTCTGCCTCCGCTTACTCGGTGCCCCCCAAATATGTGGCTGCCATGTGACCAAGTCTAGGGGCGGGTGCCTGGCTGACACTTTGGAATCTAGCCATCACTGGAAGGCTTCAGACACTCACGCAGGCCCCTTCCACCTCTGGCTGGGAGCGCTGGTGAGAGAAGAGCTGACAGCGGTGGGGTGGGGGTGGAGAGGGTCTGATGGCCCCTCCCTGCACACGTAGTTGACCTGGCTGGGCAGGAAGCAAACACAGCAGGAGGCTACAAGGCCGGACCTAGGGTGAGGCAAGTGAGGCGCTTGGGACAGGGAATTGCAGGGGTTGCCCCTGTCCTTGCACAACCCTGGAGGGAGTGCCTCCTTCAGCTCTGTGCTCTCAGCACCTCGCAGGCCTCAGCCTCGAACTGGTCCCAGGGTGCTGGGGGCCTCAACACAGGTCCCAGAAACTAGGGGCCCTGCCCCTCCCGGGACTCTGGGAAGGACACAGGAGAGGTGTCCTCAAGGAGAAGGGACTGCTTGTCCAAACACAATCACTCACAGCCTCCTCCAACTGCTAACAAAGGAAAGAGGCTCATTCTCAGGAGGGACGCGGCTCCTTCCTGTAGCCCTGACTTCCGCTGTCATCTACCTGGTTCTAAGGAACAGCAAACTGGTTCATGTGGTCACTGCACTACATTCACCACCAACACTGCCCCCCACCCCAAAGGAAAAAAAGGGAAACGCAGCTAGCCATTCCTACCTGAGCTAAGGCAAGGATCCCAACGCCTCTGGACCTCTGGTGCCCTCTGCTGGTCTTTCCAATTACAACAGCCAGAAAGATAGTTTCAGCATTGAGGTTGCAACTGGAGGACAACCAGGACAGGCCTTGCAAGCTGGAATGATTAAAGTTAATCAAGAATACATGTGAAGAAAAAGGGAGGCCTCGAAAATGTTCATATTAAACTCGAGTGTCTCCTGATCCTGAGACACACAGGTAAATGTCTCCGCTTTGCTGTTTCTGGCACTGAGCAGGGCAGAGAAGAGAGAGCCTTGTCAGGGTGGGCCCAGGGATGGGGCTCCAGCGCCGGCCTGCCTCCCACCCACAGTGAGTGGCGCATCAGCTCATCCGTTAACTCTTTCCACATTTACAAAGGCCAACACTGGGCTCAGCAATGAATGGGAAGACCTGGAACTTTCCTCAGGGAGGCTGTCCCTGCCCCCAGATATGCAGTGCCAGATTCACCCAGGCTCCTGCCCACTGGAAGAGCTCACTTCCTCAAGCCTTACACCAGGCCCAGGAGGCTGGAGCTATGGGAGTGGGGTCAAAATACTGTGTGGGTTCTGTTCCAGGAAAGGCTGACCCTCTGAACAAAGAAAGCCACGTGGACTCCAGGCCTATACCAAGCTCTACAAAGTCCTACAGATTTGAGCTATTCTGTTTGGAGCTAGTGGGGAGTCAGTCATGACCCCACAAAAAGCATGTGCAGGTCCCAATCCCTAGTGCTGCAGGTATGAACCCATTTGTAAATAGGACCTTTGATCATATTATAAGGTGTGCCTGAACTGAAGCGGGGAGAAGTCCCTATAAGCAAAGGAAGTGGTCACGGAAGAGGAAGCCACAGAGAGCAGCCAGAAGTCAACTCAGAAGAGAAAGAAGACACCACCATGTGCACTGTCAGGTGACAGAAAAGCCAAGGCCCCAGAGATTGCCGGCCAGCCAGATGATACCAAGGATTAGCCTTCTAGCCACTAAAACCGTGAGCTAATACATTCCCGTTAAGCCAACCCCTTGTATGGTGTTTGTTTCGGCAGCTAACACACTGACACAGTGGCCGACCACTGCTCCAAGCTTCGGAACTTTCTGCAGCTGCAGGGGGTCTGTGTGGACACACAATGGCTAGAACGCATTAGTGGCATTTAATAACTGACTCAAGCAATGAAGAGGCACAATTCTCTTTCAGTATTTCTGATTACAGTGAGGAACAAGTCTCCCTTTGATGCCAGCATATCCTAAACCCTTCTCTGAAGTTGGTCAATCTGTAACAAAGACAGCAGGATTTTGGTCTGGGACCTTTGACAGGTAACCGTATAGGATTAGAATTTAGTAGCATTTGTCACTGTTTCTTTATGGCAAGTTATAAAAGCATTTACTAATTCCTGGTGGGACACTGTTAGATCAATATAGTACTATGTGACTAAAGCTTGAGGATTAAGTCACAGGGCCACGAGCTACAAAGTTTGGCTCATGGCTCTTCCACAGCCTTGGAAAAGTAACAAACTTCTGAACCTCAGCTTTTTCCTTTGCAAAACTGGGATATTGACTTATAAGGTACTCCCCTTGCCCCCAAAGGATATAAAAATTACGTGTTCACGGTATCTACATTATGCATGGATAGTCCAAGTGCCAAAACTTAATATTTTCTTTTTCAAGTAACTTTAAAGTTATTGTCAATACACATGTGGTAAAAAAGATTGTTTTCTGCAAAAGCTTCTACTGGAAAACCCAAATGGCCAAACAAATGTCAATATCCTGGCTTTCTGATATTGCATTAGTTACAATGTTATTTGGGGAAAGCTGGGTGAAGGGCACCTGGGATGTCAACATTATTTTTCTAACTTCCTGTGAGACGATAATTATTTCAAAATAAAAAGTATTTTTTTGGGAGTAATAAAATTGTTCTAAAACTTTTTGAGGTGATGGATGCACAACATTGTGGTTATACTAAAGGCCATTGATTATATATTTATATATCATTTTACAAATATTGGTATGTATTGTGAAAATTTTTATTTTTACCCACAATAAAAAATAAATTAAAAAATAAAAATAAAAAAAATAAAGGCCATTGATTATACACTTTGGATAGATTGTATGGTATGTGAATATATCTCAATAAAACTTCTTAATAAACAAATAAATGTTCAAGAATAACCAGAAATAGCAGCTATGTATGGCAAATAAAGCATAGACTTGAGAGATGAAGAATTTTCTTGTTTTTTATTACTGAAATACTAAAAATGCTCAAATGATGACTGAAATGATGAATGCATAAACTATGTGATTATTCCAAATACCAATGATTGTACACTTTGGATGAACTGTATACTTTAATATGTATTAATAAAATGGATTTGTTTAAAAAAAATGAAAGAGTTATAACAAGAAATGTTACTCATAAACGTGAAAAAGAGAACACGGCATAGAAGAAAAACATTTTAGTTCAGATTTAAGAAGGGGAGTCTTAGGAGACTTGGGGGAGTCACCTGACAACAGATGTGGTACCCGGGTCTGGGGAACTATGGGGCCCAGTGAAAAAGGCTTATGTAGAAGGCTCACTACCAGTTCTGGCAGTGATGATCACATCCCCTGCTTTCCCTAGCTCCTAGATCAGGGGTTCTTAACCTTTTTTGTTATACGGACCCCTTTGCCAGTCAGGTGAAAACCACGGATCCCTTACCAAGTCCACACTATACTGTGTATTATTTAATAAATATATCACACCCACACCAACACGTCCCCACAAAAATATTGTTTTGTTTTGTTTTTTAACTTAAATTCAAGCTCACTGACCCCTTATTAAGAACTCCTGTCCTAGACTAAGGCGGCTTTGCATCAGCTTATGCTAATAAGGACCAAGGGGAAAGGGGAAAAGGTTCCCCGGTTTGCAAAACCCAGTGAGAGCAAACACTGCACATAATAGCCACTCTACATCTGATGCCCCCTGGCGCCAATTGCACAATCCAGGTGCACAGTCTGCCAGGGCTGGGGGCGTCCAGTCCGGACCTGGGCCTCATCTCGGGCCCTCTGGCTGCCCCAGCGCGTCGGCCTGGCTCAGCGCGAGTCTGTCCTTCTTCTCCTTCTGCCAGACCTGCTCCTCCCACAGGGCCTGGTCCACCTGATCCTCCGTGAGCACCACCGGCTTGTACTTCTCGTCGAAGAGCCGCTCGTTGGCCTCGGAGCGCAGCTGCTGGGGCTTGACGACGCGCAGATGCGCGGGCAGGTGGCGGAACTCGTCGTCGTTGATGTCGCAGTCGCGCATCCGGGCCTCCAGCACCCACCAGCGGCCCACGAAGCCTACATCCAGGATCCGGCCCGGGAAGTCGGCCCAGCGGGGCTGCAGGTAGCGGCAGCGGGCCTGGTAGAGGCTGGCCTGGGCGTCGAAGGGCGCCTCGTACACGAGCGAGCAGAGCACCAGGTTCAGGTGGCGCAGGCGGCCGCGACCCCGCAGCCAGAGCAGCCGCTGCACGCACGCTTCCGAGTCGCGGTTGCGCGTGGCCGGCGCCAGCAGCAGGAGGGTCCCGGACGCGTCGAGCAGCGCCTCCTCGAAGGCCGCCTCGCTCGGCGCCAGCGCGCAGCAGGCCGCCGCCCCGCCCAGCAGCCCCAAGTACACGGCTGCCCGCCCCGGCCGGGCCCGCGCCGCCGCCGCCGTGTCCCCGCAAGCCTCGGCGTAGTCCCGGAGCAGCGTGCGGGCCCAGGTGCCTGAGAGGAGAGGAACGCGGTGAGCCGCCCAGCCGCTGCGGCCTCCCACGCGCCGCCTCCCGCCGCTACTCACCCAGCCGCGCCCACACGCTAGGTTTCGCGGCCGCAGCGTCGCCTGCCTCTTCTCTGCGGCCTCGGGTCCAAAATCTCTTCAGAGCGGCCGCCGCCATTCTCTTCCGGGCTTGGCGTCCGTGCTCCGAAGAGAAACGTCCGTAGACGCGAAGTCAGAGGCCCGGGCCGCCTCTTCTGCGCAAGCGCCGACGGCGCCGGAAGTGGCTTCCCATCGGAACAGATAGAACAAGGACCGGCGGAGGATGTTCCTGTGCAGCCGGAGCTGGGTTGGCGTCCCACCTGATTTGCAGGCTAGCCGCGCAGGCGCAGAGAGCCCGGGCCGCGCCGGCGGAGGTGGCCTCAGGTGAGGGGGGCGGGGTGTACCTGTTGGCCCGGGGCGGTGAGTTCAAGCCCCCGTGGGTGCCTTTAGCCGCCAGGCCGGGCCGGGGACTGAGGGCTAGCCTCCGGGGAGGGGGAGGGGTGACAGGCGAGCCTGATCGGTCTCTGTCCTCAGAGCGGGATGCGGTGACGCCCCTGACGGCCATGGCAGCTGCCGACGAGCTGGCCTTTCACGGTGAGTGCGGCCCCGACCCCAGCTCCTTCTCCCGCCCGGGGCCAGAACTTCCCTTCGGGCTTTCAACTCCTAACAGCCAGCCGTGAACCTTGACCCACGTGAATCTCATCTCTAACTCGAACCCTGTCCAGCCCTGAACTCGGATCTCAAACCAGAGTCTCTACCCGGACCATGGACCCCATCCCGGAAGCACCCCAGACCCTAAGTGGCAGTCCCATGTCAGGTGTAAACGTAACACATCTCCTTCCCACACCGTCCTCCCAACCCCAAAAGTGTGCAACGCTGGCCATTCTTGCATTGGGGGAGAGCGCTGAGGCGGCCATGATTAGAGCTCAGCCCCATCTGGTGTCAAGCTGTATTGTCCTGGACCCCAAAACATGCCTCTTTTCCATATTCTGGAACTCTCCACAGAATTCGAGGAAGCCACCGATCTGCTGGCCGAGACCCCACACGCGGCCACCATCAGCAGGAGCGATCAGCTCACCCCACAGGGCCACGTGGCTGTGGCCGTGGGCTCAGGTGGCAGCTATGGGGCAGAGGAGGAAATGGAGGAGACTGACAAGACCGCGGTGAGTCACCCAAGTCCCTTGTGCCCTGCCTCCGCCCCGTGCCTGCTGACCCAGGCTGCAAGGGCAGGCACTGAAAGCCTGTGCTGTGCAGCTTCTGCAGGAGGAGAAGCAGCAGCCGGGATTCTGGACTTTCAGCTACTATCAGAGTTTCTTTGATGTGGACACCTCACAGGTCAGGCCCGGGAAGCTGGTGGGATGGGACGTGGAGTGATACTTGGGGTTCAGCCTGTGTTCACTGAGCACTGCCTGTGCACCAGGCCTGGAGCAGGGTGCTGATGACATCCACGTGGGTGAACAAGGGTCCCTACTCAGGATGGTAGGAGTCACTGTGCCACTTGATAAAGATTATGGTTAACTGGAGCTGTGGAAGCATGGGGGTCATACCTGATCGGGTGGGTTGGGGGAAGGCCTGCTGGTGGTGAGGAAATTGGCCAAGATCTAAAGGATAAGGAAGAATTAGTGGGGCAGAGGGGAGGGAAGCACAAGTATGTTCCAGGCACAGGGAACAGCCTATGTGGAGGGGCAGAAGAGCAAAGGCATGGGCTGTCGCAGAAGCTGCAAGGCCCCTGAATCAGGTTGGAAAGTAGGAGGAGAGGGACAGTGCTACAAGATGGGGTGGGCCAGGCAGGCAGAAGCCAGATCATAAAGGGCCCCATGAGCTAGGTGAAGGCGTTTGGGTTTTATCCTGTGGGGAGGTTTGGAAGGGTTTAGAGCGCAAGTGGGATGAGCAGACGTGCAGCGGAACATGGATGGGAGGTCTGGGCCACGGAAGGGATGATGACAAAGTAGGGCTGTAGAGGGGACCTACCGGAGGGAGATATGGGAAGGAAAATGCCCAGGACTCATTGTTGTCCTGATTGGGAACGGGAGGGGAAGAAGCAAAGGCAGTTCAGAGTGGCCATGCCAAGAGAGGGAAGGAGGCAACAGGAAGATGGCAGGCCCAGAAGAGGTGGGACAAGGCCAGGGGAACAGTCTGAGTAGAAGCCCAGAAGGCCGAGGGGAGCTCTTTCAGGTAGGGTGTGGAGAGAAGAGGTTGGAGGTCAGTAGTGGGGAACGCTTGGCCCCTTCCCTCTGAGGGCAGTGGGGAGCCACCAGCAGCGTTCCACCCCTGGCTGGCCTTGTTCCCCCGCAGGTGCTGGACCGGATCAGAGGCTCGCTGCTGCCCCGTCCTGGCCATAACTTTGTACGGCACCATCTCCGGAATCGGCCGGACCTGTACGGTAAGTGAGGTTGTGCATTCTTCAGTTCGTTCAGTTATTTGTTCAAGTGAGGCTGAGCTCCAGGTCCTGGGGATACAGCCGAGCACAGGGCAGAGTCTCTCACAGACAGCGTGAGGCTTAAGACCATGTTTGGGGAGATGGAGGCATTAAAGACTGCGGAGGGTGACGAGTGTGAGAAGCGAAGCAGCTTGGAGGGCAAAGAGCCGTGTTACTTTGCACGGATTGGTCAGGGGAGGCCTCTGAGGTGGAAGGTGAGGGAAGGAGCCAGGGAAGAGTATTCCAGCAAGAGGGGATCAGCTCTGGACCTGGAACCCTGACGGCGCCCCCCCCAGGCCCCTTCTGGATCTGCGCCACGCTAGCCTTTGTTCTGGCTGTCACCGGCAACCTGACGCTGGTGCTGGCCCAGAGGAAGGACCCCTCTGTCCACTACAGCCCCCAGTTCCACAAGGGTAAGCTGGGCAGGTGGGTGGGCAGGTGGGCAGGCAGGTGGGGACCGGGGGTGCCGGTGGACCTGGGGTGATGGGCTGCGGGTGGCTCCTACCCCCAGTGACCGTGGCCGGCACCGCCATCTACTGCTACGCGTGGCTGGTGCCGCTGGCGCTGTGGGGCTTCTTGCGGTGGCGCGCAGGCACCCGGGAGCGCGTGGGGCCGTACACGTTCCTGGAGACCGTGTGCGTCTACGGCTATTCCCTCTTCGTCTTCATCCCCACCATGGTGAGTGGGGCTCAGGCAGGGGTGGGTGGTGGGGGCCGAGGGGACCCAACATGGTGGTAGCCGGCTGCCCATGTCGCCCCAGGTCCTGTGGCTCATCCCCGTGCCGTGGCTGCAGTGGGTCTTCGGAGCGCTGGCCCTGGCCCTATCAGCTGCAAGCCTGGTGTCCACCCTGTGGCCTGTCGTCCGCGAGGACACCAGGCCCGTAGCTGTGGCGCTGCTGTCCACGGTTGTGCTGCTGCACGCCCTCCTGGCCCTGGGCTGTAAGGTGCGCTGCGGGGAGGGGGCTCCAGGCTGGGCGGGGGCTCGCTCCTGGCCCCGACACTGACCGGGGCCGCGGTTCAGCTGTACTTCTTCCAGCCGCTGCCTCTGGAGCACGGGGCACCTTCACCCCAAGCTGCGTCTCTACCCTCACACACACCGAGGCCACCCTCCCTGTCCCGGCCCACCGCAGCCTCCTAGGACACCGGGACCTGGGGGTGAGTTGTTTCCCCAGCTGGGATGGGGGCCCTTGCCGCCCAGCCAGGGCTCGAAGTCCCACTCCTAGGAGCCTCTCTCTTTCAGGTAAACCGTGAGAGGAGACGCCTCTGCCTGGGTTACTCCCCCCCCGTCCCCGATACTGAGAATGAGGAAGGCTCCCTTGGCACCTTGAGATCACTCTGCTACTTGCCAGACTTTTCTTACAAAGCAAACACTTTTATTTTCTATGCAAAGGTGATTCAGAGAGTTTATATAAAGGTGGGGAGGGGAAGCCGAGCAGGGCGCTTCCAGTGTGGGGGTGGGCAGGCGGCCAAGGGAGCAGGGCCAGGCCCCCCACCACACCTGCGGGCTGCCCACAGGGCCCCACTGTCCCTGCTGGCCCATCAGGCGGGGGCGCTGGGCACACCCCAGGCTTGCAATGCCGCCTTCCCTCGGGGCGGTCAGCAGGCCTCGGGGCCTACCCTGAGCTCCACCGTGTCTGAGTTTGGGGGTGTTAGAAAAAAGGGAGCAGAAGAAGAAAACTGCCTGTGCTGAAACGTACATTTCCTTGTTGGTTTATTTTGTGTTTCGTTTGGTTTTGTGGGGGGAGCAGTCCCTGCAAGGCCCCTTCCCAGACTGGGACGGGAACATCTTCAAGAACCAAGGGAGACACGCAGGCCGAGGTTAGCTGCAGAGCAAGGGCGCCCTCCATGACAGCGCCTGGAGGTTTCTGCGTCTGCCCGAGCAGCTGAGGCTGGGGCCCGTGGGGCCGCCTGTCGTAGCTTAGGTGAGGGGGCAGCAGTGAGAGGAGGGGGGACCTGGAGGGGCTCAGGGACAGGGCAGCAGCAAGAGGCAGGGGCCGAGGACGGAGGGCCTTCCCGACAGCTGGGCTGGGTTGTACATTCAAGTGTGAGGTGAACCCTTTGGTGGGGAGGGGGGCTGCGGGCGCCCCAGAGGCCTGGCCCCCACCCTGAAGCTTCGGCAGGGCCGCCCCGCCCCTCATCGAGGCGCCTCCGACTGGGGGAGAGGGGCTGCTGGCTCGGCCCGGCCGGCCGGGTTTCTCAGAAGGTCTGTGGATTGACACTGGTTCTTTCCGTAAAAAAATAAAATTAAAAAAAGCAGCATGCCACGCCCACCGTAACCAAGGCCTGGTGGTTGACAAGAGGCCCCGCCCAGCAGGGGGCCCGGGGGGCCAGGGCTGGGCCGGTGCCCCCTCCTCGCCGCCCGCCACCCCCGCTTCCGGCTGCAGCTGTCAGTCCCAGACACAGCTGTTCGGGACAATGTCAAACTCAGGTCAGGGTGGAGAGGGCGGGAGGGGGCCGCACTCCCACGACATGATCTTGTGTAAAATATGGCAGCGACACGCACTCAGGGCCAAGGGCTGGGGGGTGGGGGAGTGGGGTGGGGGCGGCGGCAACATCGTGTAAAAAAGTGTCCAAGTTCCCATAGCAAAGAGGGCTGTGGCCGGGCGGCGGCCCGGTGTCGGGGTGCTGGGCGCTGGGCGGGCCTTCATTTGGTATCCTGTGCTGCGGGGCACGCGGCCCGGGGCGCCTAGCTCCCGTAGTGCATGGTGTTGCTGGGGATGGACATGGGCGAGGCCATGGAGATGGCGGGGCCGCCCATGGTGAACTGGCTGTTGACCGCGTAGTGGGCACTCGAGCCGCCGCCGCCGCTGCCCTGGGCGCCGGAGGAGCCTGTGGGGTGGGCGTCAGCACTCAGGGCCGGCTCTGCCCCCTCGCCCGCTGGACCCACGGCAGAGTCGGAGGAGAGAGAGCAGGCGAGAGGGCGGGCGGACGACACTCACGCTGCCGTCCCCACGGGCAAGCACCACCTCCCACCGTTACCTTGGACAATCCCTGTGCTCATTATGGAGCCCATCCGGGAGTGGGTGTGATTGACAATCCCCGTGTTGGCTGCGCAGCGAGAGGGAGGAAGGAAGGGAGCCGGCGTCACCGCCCCCAGCCTGCTGTGGCCACGGGTGAGCGCTCACACTCGCGCTCTCACGTCACGCCGGGGAAGGAAGGGGTAGGAAGGTGGAGGCGGCAGAGGGAGGCAGAGAGGACCCGAGGGCCTCAGCCCAGAGCCCTCGGGGAGAGGCAGAGCTGGCAGCGACGGTGGCGCAGGGCCCTCGCTGCCCAGGCCAGCGCTCCGCCCCCACCACCCCCCGGGACGCTCACCTAAAGGAATCAGGTTGTTGTGGCCCACGCTGGAGCCACCGGCGATAACACTGCTCAGGTCGTAAGCGGTCGGCATCCCTGGGTGGAGAGAGGGAGACATGAGGGGCGGGACGAGGTGGCCACGGCAGGCCCTCCGCCGGGGGCGGGCCCCCAACTCACCGGCCACAGCCATCCCGCTGCTGAGGTTGTAAGTGCTGCCCGTGTTCCACATGTTCTCGGAGGGGGACGTGTAGTGGGAGCCGGGTGGGGGCGAGGGCGTCGTGCCCGTGTATCTGCAGCACAGACGACCCGCTTGGGCAGGGCCGAGGGAGCCTGCAGGCCCGGGAAGGCGCCCCCCACCCAGGCCGAGGCCTGCCCTACCTGAAGAAGGGGTTTTTCAGATCCAGGAGGTTACTGGACTTGGAGCCCGTCTGGTCGACTTGGGCCACAATACTGATGTCGTAGCTCTGTCTGGGGGCGGGGGCGAGGGCAGCCGTGAGCCCCGCAGCCCCTGGCCACCCCGCGCACCCCAGCCCCGGGCGGCGGGCCACACCTTTTGTTGGCAATCAGCAGACACGTCCCTGAGAGTGTGTCCCCGGCCTTGGCGAAGAGCGGTGACTGGAAGAGGCACCGCACCTGGTACCAGTGCGTCAGGGGCTCCGTCGGGGCCGTGGACAGCCACACGGTCATTCTGCCGAGCAGGGAGAGGCGCGCTCGACTGGGCCGGAGCCACCACAGGACGTAACTGCTCGCCTGGAGGCCCCCGGGCGCCTCCCCCCACCCCAAGGCCCTGGAGCTGGGGCAGACCCAGGCACACACGTGCACACACATGGGACCTGCAACCGCAGGGCACCCACTGGCCCTGACACCCAGAACAAGGTCCCGTGACGGACTGTCAGCCAGCAGCACCCTCTCTCTCCAGCCTCTTGGGGCTTCTGGGAGGAGGCGTGCGCCCGGAGGCGTTGGGTCCCGCCCTCCCAGCCCCCGCTCTGGAGCCAAGCAGCCAGCCCGGGGGCCCCAGCCACCGAGGAAGCCCCCAGGAGCGGGCAGCACGGCCTGCTCTGCTGCACTCACATGGAGCCGATGAAAGCCACGTCAAACCAGAAAGCCAGCCCGTGAACCAGCCCTGAGTGCAGCATGTGGAATTTGAATGGGATTTCTATCCTGCAAGGCAAAGGGCAGCAGTTGCTGGGAGAGTGGAGGTGGGTGGCCAGGCGCACAGTCCCGGAGCTCCCCCTCACCCTCTGGGGCAGCAGAAGGCCAGAGAGCGCCGGGCGGCACTGACCAGCGGCCTGCAGCAGGCCCGGTGACGTGGGGGCAGGGCCCGCTACCTGTGCAAATCTCCTTCTTTGGCTTCTAAGAAGTTCACTGTGTACTTGACAGACTTGGCCATCAGGATCCGAATGTCAAATGTGTCCTGGGGAGACCACAGGCAGGACTTGGCTTTGGGGGGCAGGGTCCAGTGAGGAAGGGGGAGCCCTGTCCCGCAGCCTGAGTCTGGCCTTGGCCTCCAGGCCCACTAGGCTCAACCCTTCTCAGACATGCTGAGTGGAGGGTAAACTAGCACAGCCCAGGTGGAGGGCAATTTGGTGACAGCTTTCAAAATGACAAGCACCCACATGCCTCAAACACTTGGCAGCGCCACCTCTGGGTGTCTAACCTACAGATGACATGCACGGGTACACCCTTGCACGTGGAATTACAGTCAGCTGGAGTAGCAGCGCACTGGAGCCCAGCTCATTAGCCCAACGATGGCCCATCCCTGCAAGTCCAGGTGAGCATAAAAAAGCACACAGGTGCCCTTTCTGGGCCCACGTGGAAAGAACGCCAGGATACACGGCTAAGAGAAAAAAGTCCTAGAACTGCTGACACCCGCTCCCAGCTAGGAGGAAGGGCTTGTGTCAGGCTTACGCGCCTGCCGAGAGCTACAGGAGCTGACTGAGGTAGAGAGAGCAAAAGGCCAGCTGTTGGAGGCAGTCACAGCAGCCACAGCAGCCCAGACTTTGGGGGCCAGGAGTCCAGAGAAAACAGAGCTGCATGGTGGGGAAGTCTTTGCCGTTTGGCACTCAGGACCTCCAGGCTCGGGCTCCCTAGACCTCTGCTGTGCCCTTCTAGGGTGGGGAAGATGCTGAAGGGAAGGGAAAGGCAGAGAAGTGAGCCGGACGGTCTGCACGCAGTTTCCCTTTTCGGCATGTGCCAAACCCTAAGCGGTGTGTGTGGCAGGGCTAGAGGCCGAGAAGCCAAACAGAAAGCCGTTTCTAAGACCCTGAAAGCTGAGGGACGGCTCAGCAGTATGCTGGTGCCAGCAAGGCTGGGCGAGGGGCTTGGGAAATAGACCACTGCAGCCTGCGCCCTAAAGCAGTGATTCTCAAAGGCCCTTCCAGACCATCCCCAAGGTCAAAACTATTTTCATGAGGGTTTTTTTCTTTGCCTTTTTCATTCACTCTGACACCTGCGATATCACAACAGAACGCATGTTGAAGCAGATGTGAGAGCTTGCTGTCTTCTAATAAGCCAGACATTAAAAATATTTGAACTGTAAAACATTTCACTATTCTCACTGAAACATTTTTTTGGGGAAAAAGTTATTTTTCATAAAAGATGCTATTTATGTTAATAAGAAATAGGTTTCTCATTGTTTTAAAAAGAGGAAATATGGAGGGCAGATGTGGCTCAAATGGTTGGGAGTCCGTCTCCCATATGGAGGGACCTGGGTTCAGTCCCCGGGACCTCCTGGTAAAAAAATAAAAAATAAAAATTAAAAAATTAAAAAAATAAAAAGTAAAAAAAAAAAAAAAAAAAAGGAACAAAAACCACACTGATTCAAAATTTTCATACCAACCCGGGGGGGGGGGGGTGGGGTGGCATATGAGAACACTACTTTCCGCATGATTTTTCTGTAAACCTGCAACTGCTCTAAAAAATAAATTAATTTTTTAAAAATATGAGTTAATAAATTCATATTTTTAAATTTCTTGAGTTTGGTTTTGAATACCAATAAACACTGATAGAGTAGCAATCAAATTAATACACATTAACAAAACCTCATTTTAAGAATGTAAAGGGGTCCTAAGACGAAAATGTTAGAGAACCACTTGTCTTGGAAGCGAGGAACTTCCAAACATCTCATTTCATGTTTAGGCCTGAAAAGACCCAGATATCAGTCCATTATCTGTCCATATGGCTAACTGCCTGCCAGGAAAAAAATCTGTGGAAGGGAAAACACCATCCAGAGCCTCTACACTATTTCATTCTGGCATTCAACGGCCAGAGACAGGACCAAAGGACTAGGACCAAAAATCAAGAGAATAAACAACAGAAGTACATCCAGATACTGAGGTGTACAGAGATAGAATTAATATGTTCAAGAAAAAAAGCTGAAAAAAAAAAAAAGAACGTCAGACACAAAGATCTAGGATAATAAAAAAAATAATCAAAATGAAATTCTAGAGCTGAAAAATTATAACTGAAATTAAGAATTCAAAAGATGAGTGGAACAGCAGATTAGACATAGCAAAGAAAATTAGTGAACTGGAAGATGGATCTGTAGAATATATGAAAATGGAACAGAAAAAGGATAGAAAATACAGAAATGAATTTAAGAATCACCTGAAACATGGTGAAAAGGCCTAATGTACATATAATTGGAGTCCCAGAAGGAAAAACTGAATGATGCAGAGGCACAAAAATCTCCCAAAACCAGCAAAAGACATCAAAGGAAACAATAACAAAATACGTCTTACTAAACCAAAATAAGGCAAGAAATGAGAAAAAAATAGAACAGCAGTCTAGATAAATAGAAAAATAGCAAGGTGATAGATTTATACCCGTAGTTAATCAGTGATTATATTAAACATAAATGGTCTAAATAATCTAATTAAAAGACAAGGCGGACAATTATAACAAAAAATTAAAAAATAAAATAAAAATAAATAAATAAAAGACAAGGGGAGCAGATGTGGCTCAAGCAATTGAGCACCTGCCTCCCACAAAGGAGGTCCCGGTTTGGTTCCCGGTGCCTCCTGAAAAACAAAAACAACAGGGAAGCAGGTGTGGCTCAGGCAATTGAGCTACCGCCTACCATATGGGAGGTCCCAGGTTCAGTTCCTGGTGCCTCCTGGAGAAGACAAACGAGAGCAAACGGGCGCAACAAGATGACGCAATAAGGAGACACAAAGAAGAAAAAGACAATAAGAGACACAACAAAGCAGGGAGCTGAGGTGGCTCAAGCGATTGAGCGCCTCTCTCCCACATGGGAAGTCCCAGGTTCGGTTTCTGATGCTTCCTAAAGAGAAGACAAGCAGACACAGAGAGCACACAGAGAGCATTCAGTAAATGGACAGAAAGAGCAGACAGTGGACAGCAAGTATAAACAATGGGGAGGGGGGATAAATAAAAATTCTTTAAGAAAAACAAAAAAACAACAAGCAAAACAAATGAGGAAACCAACTCAGAGAAGCCGATGTGGCTTAATGGTTGAGCACCGGCTTCCCACATGTGAGGTCCTGGGTTCAATCCCTAGCACCTCAAAAGGCAAAAAAAAAAAAAATTTCAGCCCGGTTTTTTAAAAAAATAAATTATATGCTTGAGACGAACTTCAAGCATTAGGGCACAAAAAGGTTGAAATGAAAGGATACAGAAGACATACTGTGCAAAGATTAACCAAAAGAAAACCAGTATTGCTGAACTATTAGGGGAAAAAAAATAGATTTTAAAGCAAGAGTTATTATATATAAAAAAGCACAATTCATAATGATAAAAGGGTCAATCCAAGAGGAAGATCTACTTTTTGATTTTTGAACCATGGATCTGAATACTAGCTTGAAAATCTCACTATTAAAATCAATCAATAAATCAGTCCACTGAGGATCAAGTAATCAAGTAACAGCTGGCTGGCAGTGCGTGTTCACTGTGTGAAGTGCTCCAGCACGCACTGCCTCATTACTGCCAAGGGCTCTGTGCAAGAAGCCTGTGTGGGGCTCAGAGAGAGGCAGTCACCTACTCAGGGCTTCACAGCCTGGCTGAGGCCTGACAGCGATGCCCATGCCCCCTCCTGTTACCCTAGGAGAGGACTATGCCCAGTGCCAACAACTTCAACAGTGCCCTGGGTGCCCCCACTCACCACCACAGGCTGCCGAAAATACTCGTCCACAGCGGCGCCTCGGAGGGCTGACAGATCCACTCCGTGGAAGGAAGGCTGGTACCTGTGGGAAGCCCCCGCCCCCACAGCAGAGTCACCAGCAGCAGGGGAGGCAGGGAAGGCAGTCCTGCCCCTCTCCCAGCTGGCCCTCTCCAGGCCATGTCTTTCAGGTGCTACTGAGGAGGACTTAAAAAAAAATAACAATAAAAATATTAGAGGAGTGGGGACACGTGGGGTTTGTGAGCGATCCCCAAGCAGGCAGGCCTTGGGCCCGGGCAGAACCCCAAGACACCCAGGGAGACTCACCAGAAGTTAGCCTTGGTGAACTGCTCCATGTAGAGCTGTTCATCCGTGAAGGGTGCGAGGTGCACATCACCAATGGTGGGGAACATGTTTCCTGGGGGTTGAGGGCAGGGAGGGGTGCTGGCATCAGGGCAGGACCCCCCACAGGGCCGGACAGAAGCTCCAAGGAAAGCCCCAGCCCTGGGCCTTCCAGCCCCTCCTTCATTTACGCAGAGAAACAGAGCGCCTCCTCCGCGCCAGTGGCCACGATGAGCTCAGGGACAGGGCCTTCCCTGATCCGAGCAATCCCAGGAGGCGGGGCCTGGCATCCTGTCCTGACACTTGTCCTGGGAGGCAGGAAGGGCCCAGCCTCACAGATAATGGAACGGTGCGATGGCTGGGGACGTGGCCAGACCTCCAGGGCCTGCTCCCACCAGCTAGGCAGTGCCTCTCAAGCACTGGCCGTCCATGGACGTGCAGCCTGGGCTAGCCAGGCTGGTCCCAGGTGGGATCTGTGGTTCAGGCTTATGTCTGGAGGCCTCAGCAGGGGCCTGAGGTTGGGTGGGGGTTCAGCTGTATCCCAGGCTCTGGCAGAGACACCAGGCCATCAGGGTGGGCCCCTTGGTTAACCTGGCCTGGCCCTGGGTCTGAAAGGGGCAGGGGCAGGGTCTTCCCTCTCTTCACTGTGACTGGACAGACAGACAGCTGAGTCAGACTGGCAGCAGGGAGAGCCAGGGCTCCATATGCCCCACCCCGCCTCAGAGAGCTTTGTTCAGCTGGCTTCCAGATGTGGGCCTCCTCCCCTCCTCCACAGGGGGACTCTGCTTCTCCTCACCCCCAACCAGGCTGCAGAGGAGGCTCAAAACGTTTAGAAACACTCGCCTCGGGCTCCAAGGCCAAAGGCTGGGCTGCCTGCCAGGAGGAGCCTGCTGGACCCCGGGGGGCTGGCATCATGGGGAGACATGTCCTCAGTCCTAAAGGAACCTCTGGCTCCTGCTGGCCAGGAGGGTTGCAGCTGGGGGAAGGGTTCCCCTTAGCCCGGGAAAGACTTTCTTGAAATGGAATAAAACCCCATGGTCCAGGCTGGCGACTGGCACCATGCCTACCCGGAGCAGTCCGCTGCCCAGTGAGGAGAGTTAACTACCTGCCAGAGCCCACCTCCCGCCAGCCTGAGGAGCGGAGGGTGTGGGCGGAGCCGGAAGAGCCCACTCTTCCGTAGCTGCGCCCCCCCCCCAACTCCCCGTCAGGTCAAGCCCCACGGCTTCCCACTCTCAAACCTGGGATGCAGGGCCCCACTGCAGGGAAATGGCAGCCATCACCCACCGCCAGGAGCGGGGCCCAGGGCTGCTCCCTGCAGCTTGGACCCAGGAGGGCCAGAGGACCGTGCGGCTGCTGCCCCACAAACCAGCCCATCACTTCCCTCGCTTGGCCAGGGTTGCTACGCCAGCTAGGAATCCTCTGGGCCACACACGCAGGCACACACCCTGACCTGTGCAGGATACGCTAGGCCCCAGCCACAGACTGGAGCCGAGCAGCTAAACGGGCACACACTATGACCAAGGCAGACAGTCATTCAGGGCCACACCCAGACCCCAGTGATGGAGATGGACAAAAAACAGGCCCCCAACCACTCAGAGGCCCAGGCCGACATGCGTGGACAGGCAGGCACAGTGACTCAGACAGACAGGAGGTGACAGTTGCAGACGACTGTCCCTCCTCTACCCATCCACACAGACCCACGAATCCCCCCACTCAACCAGCCATGCACACGACCCCCAACTCGTGCACATGAACTCCCACCACCCACCAGCAAACACAAACCCCAGTGCCCTGTCCTTGACCCCAAGGAGAGCAGGGCCTGCCAGAGTGCCCCTCCCAGGGCAACAGGAAGATGGACAGTGCTGAGGGCTGAAGAAGGCAGGCTGGCTCCACAGGGCACCTCCGCCCCCGACCCTAGTCCTCATTCCCAGCCAGACGGCCCCAGTGGCACCAGGGTACTAGAGCACTTGATGGCAGGGGCGGCCTGGGGGTCTCTGGGGACCTGGGGAAGCCCCTCCACACCCAGACAGGTCCCGACACCACCACCAGCCGGGCAGCCTCTCACCACCAGGCTTCAGGTACTTCTTGGCGTGCAGGTAGCTCTCCAGCATGCGCTCGTTGAAGAGCATGTAGCCCATGGGCTCTGAGATGATGATGTCCACCTGCTCGGGCAGTGAGACCTCCTCCACCTTCCCGGGGATGACCACGATGCGTTCTGTCAGGTGGTTGCTCTTCACCAGCACCTGTGGGCAGGCGGGCCAGAGTCTGGGTCCTCGCCGGGGCCTCCCCGGCCCCCCAAGCTGGGAGCAGGACACCCGGGAGTGGCCAGCAAGGCTCATGTCGGCCGCGTCCTCCGACCCGGCCACTCTGGGGCCAGGAATTTATCCGATAGACAGAGACCACGGCCGGGAGGCAGGACCCGGGGAGAGAGGTCAGAGCAGTACTGTTCTGTGACAGATGATGGTCTGTTCCGACAGCGGGGGGCTCTGTGGCCTGGTAGCTCTGCACTTGTTTACTGTGAGGGGGCAGCAGCGTGAGGGGTGAGCGGGTGGCAGGCCGCCTGGTGGGCGAGGTGGGAGCGGGAGGGGGGGCTACAGGCTCGCTGAAACATCCCAGGACAGCTCTGGAAAGACCACACGTGCTATCGTCCTCCAGTGAGGTGTACGGGGGGCTCAGGAGCCGGGGGGCTCAGGATCCAGGGTTCGGAAAGGAAAGCCTTTGTGCTCTTTACCCTCCCAGAGTTTTTGAATTTTGAATGCTACAGTGTAGGTTTAAGCAAAAAAAGTAAGAAAAAAAAAGGTAACACAACTAAATGGGGCAAGGGGGGCCCAGAGAGGTGGGCCCAAGGCTGGAGATCACCTGGCCTGCGTGACTTCGCAGGCCAGCCTCTTGAGGCACCAGACCATCCAGCCCCCCAAGATCCCAAATGGCCCTGGGCCCAGGGGACCAGTGGCCTGTCAGAGGGCAGACCCCGCTGCAGGCCTGGCGAGCCCCTTCCTCCCACAACCGCTCTGCTTTTGGGACAGTGGAGACCAAAGCATAGAAGGGCCGTCCTGAGGTTGCCCTGGCGCTAGAGGCCAGGTCTTCTGAAACTCGGGCCTTCATCAGAAGTTCCCCAACCTCCCGGGGGCTCCCTGTCACTGCCAGGAACACAGACAAGGTGGGGGTCCCCGTGGGCCACTGACCTCGGCGTGCTGGGCCATGGTGCTGGCCTCCACTGCATAGATTTTCCTCGCTCCAGCCTGGGCAGCAAAAAACGAAAGGATCCCAGAGCCACAGCCGACGTCGAGAACAATCTGAGGGTGGAAGGGCAGTCAGAAGCAGACGGGAGCTGACGCCAGTCGTGACAAGAGCACTTTCCGGGCACAGCCTCACTTAGCAGCACCGCCATGCCCAGCTGCGGGCCCAGGCACAGTCACCCCAGGCCTGCCTTTGCTCTCATCTCCCCCTCACCGGCTCTGGTCAAAGAGCCTGAGAGGACTGACTGAGCCAGGGGCCAGGCCCTGAGCCCTGGAGCCACTGGGGGGCCACTGCCCACTCATCTGCTCTCAGCCTCGGGACCCCACTCCACAGCTTCTTTCTCCTCAATGCTGGCCAGCTGCCCAGAAGGAAGGATTATTGGGAGCCACCAACAAACACATGGGGGAGCCCAGGTTCTGGGTGGGAAGGCAGCAGAATGGGATTTCTAAGGACAGCTGAGGTGTTAGGACATAGTGCTGGACCAGCAGCACAAGGGCGACAGTTTGGGCTGTGGACTGTCCAGGCAGGGTCCCCACCGTTTCTCTGGGAGTCAGCGCAAGCTGGGTGGCAGCACCCAAGTCCCAGAGCATGGGGGGAAGAGGGGGGGCAGCCTCTGAGCCCAGGCTCTGGGGGCTTCCTGGCAACCTGGAGGAGCCTGTGCGGCCGGCAGGCCCCTGGATGACCTGGGGTGAGGGGATCCTCCCCGGGATGAACAGGGCCCAGAGGGTGTTGGCGGCAGGACCTCCCTGCCCATGCTGCCCCTGCCTGGAGAGGCTCCGCCGGGCAGGAGAGGCACTCGAGACCCAGGGCTCCTCCTCCAGAGCTGCTGGCCCCTGCTGCTCACTGTCTGGAGGCCTGGCCAGAGTCTGGGAGGAAGTCCCACATTCTGGATTTGCCTGATGGCTTCCGTGGGGGTCATATCAGGATAAACATCCTAACAAGAACACCATGTGGGCGGTGAGGTGCGTGAGCTTCCTAGAGAAGGGCTCGGGGCATGGAGTTGGCATGGTGGGAGCACCCAGCTTCCCAGGGGAAGGCGGGATTCTGAGGGTGAGGGCCTCAGGGTGCCTGTCAGAGCCTAGATGCACCGGAAGTGGACCTCCATCCTGGGAGAGCCAGAAGGAAGCTGAGTAAGGGAGCAGACACTTCCCGGGCCCCGAGCCCAGCTCGGGCACCAGTGGGACCAGCAGCCAGGCAAGGCTGTGGGGGCAGGCCAGGGACGGCGCGCAGTGTCCTGAGCGTGTCTCGGCACTGCTGGGAGCACAGCCAGGGCACTGGGAGAGGTGGAGTCACGGGGACTCACGTGGGGAGCCCCCAAGGCATGTCAAGGAAAACCACAAGCTGTCGCCTGGTTAGAAAGAGAAAACAGACTCTGGCCAACAGGCAACAAACAGGGTGAGAGAGGTAGATGTTCACCTTCTAACCCCTACACTCAGTGTCGTCGGCTGCTTTTTTTCTGTTTTTTTTTTTGTTTCGTCGTCTACTCTTAATGCAATACTTGGTAATATAAAAAAGATTTATGGGAAGCGGCTGTGGCTCAATCAGTAGGGCTCCCGTTTACCATATGGGAGGCCCCGGGTTCGGTTCCCGGGGCCTCCTGGTGAAGGCAAGCCCGCCTGCACGGCGTGGTTAGCTGACCCAGCGAGCACAAGCAGCAAGGGAGGGATAAATGAATAAATAAAAAAAATAAATAAAAAAAAAGATTTAAAAGTGGTTATGGAAACGACAGTGAATCCAAGTGTAAATGGAGTGCTGCACAGTAAAATGGATGTGGACCAGGTCCCGAGACATACTGTGTATATGAGGTACACAGCAGGAATGCAGGGAAAACGTGTTTTCAAGCTTGGTAAGGGATGGTGGTGAGGGTAGCACAGCGCTGTGGATTAATTACCACCACTGGATTTGACACTCGAAAGGGGTGAAAGTGGGAAATGTTACATTGTTATCTGTGCTACCACAATTTAAAAGAAAACAAAAAAAAAGGAGATTTTTAGGAAAAGTATGTATAAGATAATCTGATTTTGAAAAAATTAAAATACTAAAATTAAGCAACCCTAAAATATATTTTGGGGTATGCATGGGGGAAAAACTAGGAGAAGATAGAGGCATTATTCATAATCGCCAAAAGGATTATTTTATCCCAACAGATGAAGGGATAAACAAAATGTGGTAAATACACATGAGGAAATACCATTCAGCCATAAATTGTACGTAAAATGCCTCAAATAAGCACATTCGTAGAGGCGGAAAGTAGAATAGGGGTTGCCAGGGGCTGGGGAGTTCGGGAGATGAGGTGCGGTTTCTGTTTGGGCGATAGAAGGTGGCAATGGTGACACAACACTGCCGTTGAGTTGTGCACTTGAAAATGGCTAAGGTGGCCAAATTTATGTATGTTTTACCACGATAAAATATTTGTAACAAAGAACAACAACAAAAAAAAACAGCGAGCCTAAGTCCTTAGGGTTATAAATTAGTCTCTTCACCGAAGGGTATTAGGAGAGGGAGAAAGCACGGCCCTGTCGTCTAAGGTGAGACCACAGAAATCCTACGTAATCGTAGGATTAGGAGAACCAGGACTAGGGGCGTCTCAGGAAGGAAAGATGGCTGAGGGCTTGCTTTGGTCCTGGACTTTAAGAATAAGCTGGAGGATGGTACAACCACTATGGAGGACTGTTTGGCAGTTCCTAAAGAAGTTGAATATAGACTTGCCACGTGACCCTGCAATACCACTACTGGGTATATATACCCAGAAGAACTGAGAGCAGTGACACGAACAGACATCTGCACACCGATGTTCATAGCCACATTATTCACCATTGCCAAAAGCTGGAAACAACCCAGGTGTCCATCAACAGACGAATGGATAAACAAACTGTGGTCTATTCACACGATGGAATATTATGCAGCTGTAAGAAGAAATGAAGTCATAAAGCGTATGGCAGGGAAGCGGCTGTGGCTCAATCAGTGGGGCTCCCGTTTACCATATGGGAGGTCCTGGGTTCGGTTCCCGGGGCCTCCTGGTGGGGGCAAAGCCCGCCCGCACGGCGTGGTTAGCTGACCCAGTGAGCACGGGCAGCAAGGGGGGGATAAATAAATAAATAAATAAAATCTTTTAAAAAAAAAATAAATAAATAAAGCATATGGCAACATGGATGAACCTGGAGGACATTATGTTGAGTGAAGCAAGCCAGACACAAAAGGACAAATACTGTGTGAATGCATTACTATGAACCAAATATATTGTGTAAAATATTGTTTGATTCACAAAAAAAAAAAAAAAAATTTTACATGTATCCATTACATTTAATTGAGAAATGCATATATTTATTCATCTGCGTTTACTTTTTAGTTTTTTTTGTTTTTTTTTTTTTTTTTTTTTTTTAAAGATTTTATTTATTTATTCATTTATCCCCCCCTTGCTGCCCGTGCTCACTGTGTCAGCTAACCACGCCGTGCGGGCGGGCCTGCCCCCACCAGGAGGCCCCGGGAACCGAACCCGGGGCCTCCCATATGGTAAACGGGAGCCCTACTGATTGAGCCACAGCCGCTTCCCTACTTTTTAGTTTTTAATTGCTTATGTTTTCAATTATTAAATGTACAAAATAAAGTAAAAATAAATAAATAAATAAAAATTAAAAAAAAAAAAAAAAAAAAATAAGCTGGTTTTTAATTGGAGAGTAAGGAGGGGAAAGGGGGATTAAAAAGCCACCACCACCCTCAGGCGCAAACGACAGGGGCCCTTCCTGGGGCGCTGGGCCTGCTGCGCTCTTGTCTGAGTTTCCACAGTGAGGTTTCACTTTTGTGACTGGGGAAGGAAGAAGAGCTGCATCGGGGGCCCTGAGGGGGCAAGGCGCCCGAGGGAAGGGGCAGGGCCCGCGCGGGCCGCTCACCTTGTCCTTGAAGTCGGTGTGGTTCTGCAGGATGGCCCGCTGGTAGGTGCCCGTCCGCACGTAGTCCTGCATCATGTTCTGCTGCTGGGACAGGTAGCCATAGAACTGCAAGAGACACACCAATGGCAGCGGGGCACACTGGCACCTGCCGGCTGCCCCAGGAGAGGGTGCAGGGGGCTGGAGGGCAGCCCCCAGGGGGACACTGCAGCCATCACAGCCACCATGGCAGGAGGGACCCAGCTGGTGCTGCCTGGACCTGAAAGCCAGCCAGGAGGGCACCAATCGGCCATGACGGGGCTCTGGGATCAGAGGCCACCTGGCCCATCTCAGAGGCCCCAAGAAGGACAGGAGCAGGTAAGAGAGAACCCCAGGGCTTAGAGCACCAGGCCGGTGAGGTGCGGTGTCCACTGGGAGGCAGCGGGCACCCGGGCAGGGGCCCCGGCTTTAGCATCAGGCAGGCCTGGCTTCCCATCTTGGCTCTGTTGCATAATAGCTGTGTGACTTGGAGCAAGTCACTTAACCTCTCTGAGCCTCAGTTTTCTCATCTGTAAAATGGGGACAATAATAGCACTTACTTCCTAAGGTGGTTGGGAGGATTCGACTGCTTCTGCTCAGGTATACAGATGCCTCAGTCATGCCTGGCAGGCAGGAAGCATTTGGTGCATTCTGATTATTCTAGCATCATCACTCAAAACTCCTGTGGGCCTGAGCTTCACCTGCAGTACCAGCCTTCTGGCAACTCGCTGCCTTTTCACACAGGAGGAAACTGAGGCCCAGCAAGCAGAAGACCCCTGCCCATGGTTATATGGCTGGGAAGGGGCAGAGCCAGGACCTGGCCCTGGTCTGTCTGGCCCAGGGTTCCATGGCCTCTTAAGGGAAGCCACACTCCTGCTGGTGGGTAGGCGGGGGGCTGGGGGCCAGTGGGAAGCAGTTGTGGTGGCCAAGAGCAGCTCCGCACCTACCTGGAAGTACTGCACGGCTGAGGACTCCTCTGTCCGCTCGCTGAATACGGACCGCTCCAGGGTGTGGCCACGGCAGGTCTTCAGGATGTTGTAGAAGGAACAGAAATCTGAAAGGGGGAGCCAGGTCACCACGGGGCAGCCAACGAGCTGGCCCTGAGGTGGGCGGGGCCCTGGGTGGCGGGAGCAGGGCGCTAGCCCATGGCGGAGTGGCTTTCAGGCAGGCCGGGCGGCCTCCTTTCTGTCTGGCTGCACAACATGACTTTCCTCCCTCAAGCGGGTGTGACTTGATTTCTGCTTCCCCAAGTAGAGTTTAAATTCCAAGGGAAGAAAGAAGGGCATACTTCTGAAGAAAAAGCCAGCGAACCTGCGCTTTGGGGGCGGCACTTGGCGAGGCTCCAGTGTGTGGGCCTGGGCACTTGCTCTGGCACAGACAGGTTGGCCAAAGCCTCAAGGGCGGCACACCCGCTGGTCGGGGCCTCACACCTCTGGGAACCTCAGGGCAGAGTCTGGGCGAGGTCATGGGTGTGGGGACACACCCTTGATGCCCAGTAAAAGGGGACCACCCTTTTATTGTCAAGGAGGACAAAGAAGAGAACAAAGCAGGGTGTGCTGCTGGGTGGCCCTTTCCACAGTCTGTGTTGACTGAAGCCCAATGAGGACAGCCAAATTATATGGAGTAGAGAAGGAGAACAGCAGGTGGCCTCTTAAAATCTTTTTTTTTAAGGAGGTACCGGGGACCGACCAAACCCAGGACCTCCTACCACTGAGCCACACCTGCTCTGCACCTCTTAAAAATGAGAAGTCGAGATGTTCCCAGAGCCAGAGAGACCCGGATTTACAACCCCCACTGCTCACGGTCATCCCTGCTGGGGGTGTTTTGTGGGGTTTTTTTAACCTTAGTTTTTTAACAATGAATTTGGAATTTTTATGTGCTTTAGAGAAAGAAACATTGTGACCTAATGAGACCTCTGGCTGCTCTCCCCTCTGCTCAGGCAGCAGCTCGAGAGCAGGTCAGGTTGGGGCTCCGGTGGCCCTAGGCCCCTGGGGAGTCTCCTCCACCTGAATAAGCTCAGTGAGTCTCCTGGGTGGAGCGGGGATGGCCAAGCGCAGACTCTCCACCCACCCTCGCCTCTGGTCTGCTTCAGCTCTCCCCTTCCAAGCGTCTCTCATCACCTCCACTGCTAACGCTCGCCCAGACCTCCCCAGGCCCCAAGGTCACCTCCCATGTCTACTGTGGCCCCCACCCCTGAGACACCAGGCCCATCTCGTTGGAAGCCCCAGGTGGCTTCTGTTCGCACTCAGAATTCTAGAACCTCACCAGGCTCCAGCCGCAGCCGAGCCAGACCTCAGAGGACGACCCGAGGGAGCCAGCGTGGAGGGCTTCTTGGTGTGGACGTACCATCCAGGGCAGCGGCTCTCAGGCCCCGGCCCAGGAGGGAGGAGGACGTACCGCTCGGGGTGGCAAACTGGATGAGGACACTGCTGCAGCCCAGTGTGATGATGAAGGACTGCTTGCCCACACGGCTGCACTCTGTCTCTCTGGACACCGAGCACTTGAACACGCACACATCTTCATCTGCAAGAGGAGAGAGCACAGGTGTGGGCCGGCAGAGTGTCAGGGCGGTGCTCCCACGTCCCTGACCCCTCGGCCTCCCTCCTCTTGGCACCCTCAGAACTCGGCATGCCCACCATCCAGAGGGAAAAGGGGACGTGCATTGTCCCAGGGTAACTGGGCTACATGGGGGCACCTCCCTGGAGCCCCAACTGTGCCTGACCCCATGGGAAAGGGGCAGCGGCAGGGCCAGAGGGGCAGTGGAAACCTGGCAGGGTGTCCCAGGCCCAGCTGACAAGTCAGGCATTCATTCAACAACCCTACTGCCTCACACGCCTGGGGCAGCGGGGGGGGGGATCCAAAAATGACAGCCAGAGGCACCTCTGCTGACCTCAGCTGAGCCCTTTCCCTCGTGCATCCGCGTGGGGTTGTGGGGAGCAAGGACGCCAGGGCCAGCCTGCCGGGGTTCATGCCCCACCTCCGCCTCTGATGCTGGCCACCCACCCTCTGCACCTCAGTTTCCTCGTCTGTCTAAGGGGATGATGGCGGAACGAGGAACGTTGGCACGCCTGGCACGCAGGAAGCACGCGGTTAGTTGTTAGGCCCACACGCGTTTCCACACGCGGCGTGGCAACCCCCCATGGCCAACCGAGCTGGGCGTCACCAGCAGGCCAGATGGACACAGAGGAGGGGCTCGGCATGTGGGGAATTCTTGGAAAAACTGTCTCACCTAGTCTCATCACAAGGAAACAAAGACAACTAGCCATGCCTCTTCAAAACTGTTCTTTTTTTTTTTTTTTGTCAGAACAGACAAAAAATTGCTGGGAACTACCCGAGAGTGAGGTACCCTGCTCATCACAGCAAAGTATGACCCTGGGTAGGAGCTTCATTAACAATTTTTAAAAAGCTGTAAAGGACAACTGGGGGAATTTGAATACGCAGAGCCCAAAACACTGGCTGCCTGGTCCTTTACAGAGCACTACGATAATTCATGTGAAGTAAGAGGTAATTTGCAATTATTCGGCTGTGACGGTACATCGGTACATCGTGGTTCTGTAGGAGAGCACCCCTTTCTTAAGGAAATGCACATGGAAGTATTTAGGGTGAAGTCTCAGGATGTCTGCAACTTGCTTCCAAACGGCTCATCAAACAAACAACAACAACAAAATATATGTACGGAGAGAAGCACAAGTGCAAATGTGGCAAAATGTGACCCATCACTCCAGAGAGCAAAAACCATCTTAAAAAAAGAGCAAAGGCAGAGGAATCATGCATTCTAATTTCAAAACTTACTACAAAGTTAGAGATATCAAAACAGTGTGGCACTGGCAGGAGGACAAATAGACCAGTGGGACAGAAATGGAGAACCCAGAAATGAACGCACATGCCTACAGCCAGGTGACTTCAATCAGGCACCAAGTCCACCCCATGGGGAAAGGACAGTCTCTTCGAAAAATGGTGCTGGGACAAGTGGACAGCCACGTGCTCTACCTACCTCATGTCATATATAAAAATGAACTAACGATGCATTAATGACCCAAATTTAAGAGCTCAAATCATAAAACACTTAGAAGAATACATAAGGGAAAAATTCTGTGACCTTGAATTTGACAATGGATTCTTAGATATGAAACCAAAAGCACAGGCAACAAAAGAAAGAAAAACAAAACAAAACAGATAAACAGGACTTCAATTAAAGTGAAAAAACTTTTGTGCATCAAATGACCCTTTCAAGACAGAGAAAAGACAACGTACAGACACAATGGGGGAAAATCATTGCAAATCTTATATTTGACAAGGGATTAATATCCAGGATATATAAAGAACTCCTACAGCTCAACAACAAAGAGAAACAACCCGAATTTAAAAACAGGCAAAGGACTTGAATAGATTTTTCTCCAAAGATGATGTTCAAATGGCCAAAAAGCACAGAAGATGCCCACCGCCACTGGCCATTAGGGAAATGCAAATCAAAACCACAGTGAGACACCACTTCACACCCACAGGATGGCTAGTATTGAGAATAAGGGAAAACAACAAGCATTGACCAGTATGCAGGGAAATTGGAACCCCTGTGCATTGTTGATGGGAACATAAAATGGTGTAGCTTCTGTGGAAAAGTCGGGCGGTTCCTCAAAAAGTTAATCATAGGGTTTAAAGAAAGAGGAAAACCCTTTGTGCCTCAAGAATAAAGCAAGTGGTCTAATGGAAAGAACATTCGAATCTCATCAGTGTTTTTGAGGATGCTGCTTTGTGGCAGAAGTAAATGAATTAATATGATATTTGTGTAAAGAAACCGTGAGTCATGACTTTTATACTCAGTAAAACTGACCTGTGTGTAAAACAGGCATTGAAATCCAAGTTATCCTGTTAGACCTTGTATTGTTCCCAGTATCCCTTCCAGCTGAGTGAAGAGATGTCAGTAAACAAAATGTCTAGAAAGACATTGGCATAAGGACTTATGCTAAGTACTAAGTCTGCAGTCATTTGTTCCACTAATAGGAAATAATTGAGGGAAGTGACCTTGGTGGCAGCCTCAAAATCATTAAGTTCCAACTTTGTTTATAGTCCTTTTCTATATATATGTTTCTTGTGTTGAAAAATATTAAGAAAAACAACTACTGGTAGTATAATATTGTTTACTATAATAATCTACAACATTAAATATAAAACCTGCTTTATAAACTAACTCCTAAGTTTATATAGCTAAAAAACTGCACTGTCATTAAATTGATTAGGGAATGATATATTAGGGGATGAGCATGAGGCAGCTCCGTTTCTTTAGGGTTGTGACTTATTTCAGCCTCCAAATAAAAAAATTATATCATTGCTATGGAGGGCAGTGGCCACTGCAGGTTCTTAGGGCAGGGAGAATAAATAACAGGTTAAATACAGGGGCATTTTTAGAACTTGGGAATTGTCCTGAATGACGTTGCAACAACAGATGCAGGCCATTATTTATCTTGCCATAACCTACAGAATTGAGTGGAGGAGAGTGTAAACTATAATATAAACTTTAATCCAAGTTTAAAAAAAAAAAAAGGGAAGCGGCTGTGGCTCAATCAGTGGGGCTCCCGTTTACCATATGGGAGGCCCGGGTTCGGTTCCCGGGGCCTCCTGGTGAAGGCAAGCCCGCCCGCACGGCGTGGTTGGCTGACCCAGTGAGCGCGAGCAGCAGGGGGGGGATAAATGAATAAATAAATTAAAAAAAAAAAAAAAAATTCATCATAGAATTATTAGATGAGCCAACAATTCCACTCTTACTCAAAAGGACTGAAAACAGTAGTCAAACAAGTAGTGTTCTGAGCAACGCCATTCTCAATTGCCAAAAGGTGCAAACAACCCAAATTTCCACCAACAGATGAACAAACAAAACTGGGTACACTGAAAAAATGGGATATTATTCCGCTATAAAAAGGAATGAAAGGAAGCGGATGTGGTTCAAGCAATTGGGCTCCTGCCTACCACATGGGAGGTCTGTGGTTTGGTTCCTGGAGCCTAAAGAAGGCAGCAAGCAGGTGCGATGGGCAGGCACAGCAAGCTAACACAACAAGATGATGCAACAAGAGACACAAGAAGGAAAAAACATAATGAGAGCCACAGCAAAGCAGGGAGCAGAGGTTCCCGATGCCTCCTAAAAAGGATGAGCAGGACGGCAAGCTGGCACAACAGGCAGGCACCATGAGCTGATGCGACAAGATGACACAAGAGACACAAGAGGGAAAACATAATGAGAGACACAACAAAGCAAGGAACAGAGCTAGGTTAAGCAATTAGGCACCTCCCTTCCATATCGGAGGTCCCAGGTTCGATTCCTGGTGTCTCCTAAAGAAACAAAGAAGACGAACAGACACAGCAAGTACAAATAATGAGGGGATGGGGAGAGATAAATAAAATAAATCTTTTTTTACTATGTTACCATGAACCAAATATATTGTGTAATATATTGTTTGATTCAAAAAAAAATTTTTATATGTATCCATTACATTTAATTGAGAAATGTAAAAAAAAAAAAAAAAAGGAATGAACGGGAGTGGTTGTGGCTCAAGCAGTTGAGCACCCGCCCCCCACATGGGAGGTCCCGGGTTTGGTTCCCAGTACCTCCTAAAGAAAAAACAAACAGACAACGAGCTGGGGGAAAAAAAACACACGAGCAAATGGACAAAGGAGTCATCTCAGGGGGGAGAAAAAAGGAATGAAGATGAAGTACTGATGCATGTCACCACATGGGTTAACCTCGAGAAAGGGGTGCTGAGTGAAGGAAGCTAGACACAACAGGCCATGTGGTGTATGAAACCACTTATAGGAAAGGTCCAGAACAGGTCAAGCCATAGAGACAGAAAGCACATCAGTGGTTGCCAAGGGCAGGGGGGAGGGGAAACAGGGAGTGTGACTGCTTAGTGGGGATGGGTTTCCTTCAGGGATGATAAGAATGTTCTGCTCACCTATACAGTCAACTGGTTTCTGACAAACCTACCAAGCCCACGCTGATGGGAAAAAACAGTCTCTTCAACAAATGGTGTTGGGAGAACTGGATATCTATAACCAAAAGAATGAAAGAGAACCCCTATCTCACCCCCTATACAATAATCAACTCAAAATGGATCAAAGATCTAAATATAAAAGCCAGGACCATAAAACTACTGGAAGAAAATGTAGGGAAACATCTTCAAGACCTTGTAGTAAGTGGTGGTTTCTTGGACCTCACACCCAAAGCACGTGCAACAAAAGAAAAATTAGATAAATGGAACCTCCTCAAAATTAAACACTTTTGCACCTCACAGGACTTTGTTAGAAGGGTGAAAAGGCAGCCGACTCAATGGGAAAAACTATTTGGAAATCATATATCTGATAAGGGTTTCATATCCAGGATATGTAAAGAGATGTTACAAATCAACGATAAAAAGACAAACAACCTAATTAAAAAATGGGTGAAAGACTTGAATAGACATTTCTCCAAAGAAGAAATACAAATGGCAAAAAAACACATGAAGAAATGCTCAACATCACTCATGATTAGGGAAATGCAAATCAAAACTACAATGAGATATCATTTCACACCTATCAGAATGGCCACTATTAAAAAGACAGAGAACTCCAAGTGTTGGAGAGGATGTGGAGAGATAGAAACACTTCTTCACTGTTGGTGGGAAAGCCACTATGGAGGACTGTTTGGCAGTTCCTAAAGAGGTTGAATATAGACTTGCAACGTGACCCTGCAATACCACTACTGGGTATATACCCAGAACTGAGAGCAGTGACACGAAAAGACATCTGCACACCGATGTTCATAGCCACATTATTCACCATTGCCAAAAGCTGGAAACAACCCAGGTGTCCACCAACAGATGAATGGATAAACAAACTGTGGTCTATTCACACAATGGAATATTATGCAGCTGTAAGAAGAAATGAAGTCATAAAGCATATGGCAACATGGATGAACCTGGAGGACATTATGTTGAGTGAAGCAAGCCAGACACAAAAGGACAAATACTGTATGAATGCATTACTATGAACCAAATATATTGTGTAACATATTGTATAATTTAAAAAAAAAATTATATGTATCCAGTACATTTAATTGAGAAATATATGTTTTTATTCAACTGTGTTTTCTTTTTAGTTTTTTTTTTTTTTAGATTTTTTTAAATTTATTTATTCATTCATCCCCCCCTTGCTGCCCGTGCTCGCTGGGTCAGCCAACCACGCCGTGCGGGCGGGCTTGCCCCCACCAGGAGGCCCCGGGAACCGAAACCGGGGCCCCCCACATGGTAAACGGGAGCCCCACTGATTGAGCCACAGCCGCTTCCCTCTTTTTAGTTTTTAATTGTTTATATTTTCAATTATTAAATGTAAAAAATAAAGTTAAAAAAAAAAAAAAAAGACAAACGACCCAATTAAAAAATAGGCAGTGACACAGACATCTGCACACCAATGTTCATAGCCACATTATTCACCATTGCCAAAAGTTGGAAACAACCCAGGTGTCCATCAACAGATGAATGGATAAACAAACTGTGGTCTATTCACACGATGGAATATTATGCAGCTGTAAGAAGAAATGAAGTCGTAACGCATATGACAACATGGGTGAACCTGGAGGACATTATGTTGAGTGAAGCAAGCCAGACACAAAAGGGCAAATACTGTATGAATGCGTTACTATGAACCAAATATATTGTGTAATATATTGTTTGATTCAAAAAAATAATTTATATGTATCCATTACATTTAATTGAGAAATGTATATATTCATTCATCTGTGTTTACTTTTTAGTTTTCAATTGTTTACATTTTCAATTATTAAATGTACAAAATAAAGTTTAAAATAAAAAAGAATGGGAAGCGGCTGTGGCTCAATCAGTGGGGCTCCCGTTTGCCATAATGGGAGGCCCCGGTTCGGTTCCCAGGGCCTCCTGGTGAGGGCAGGCCCGCCTGCGTGGCGTGGTTGACTGACCCGGCGAGCACAGGCAGCGGGGGGGGAATGAATGAATAAATAAATAAAAAATCTTTTAAAAAAATAAAAAAGAATGTTCTGTAACTGGACAGAGGTGATGGTGGCAAGCACGGTGAATGAAGTAAATGCCCCTGAGCTGTGCACTTCAAAATAGTCTATTTTATGTTCTATGAATTTCACCTCAATTTGAAAGAGCATTCCCGGTCGGAGAGTCCAGCTCGGCCCCTTGTCTGCGTGGTGCAGCGTGAGCCCTGGGCAAGGCTCCCGCGGGGGAGGGCGGGGCGGGCCTCCTGACCACGGGCTCACTGCCCCCACAGCGGACACCAGGCAAGGCCTGTGAGTCCAGCTCTACGTTAGTCCCTGTGCCTGGGGCAGGAGATAAAGCCGACCTGGTGGCTGCTCCCAGCGATAGCAGGCAGACCCAGGGAGGGCCCTGGTTACAAGCAGCCCCCTACGCTGACCGGCGGCGCCCCCTCCCACCTGGCACCAGGCAGGCGACCACAGGGCCAGTGGCCAAGTGAAGCGTGGCCACGGCCACAGGGGCTGGGCTGCGTCAGGGACGCCCGGACAAGGTGGGTCGGGTGCCCGTCACACTGTGCAGCCAAAGCCCAGGGACCAGCATTTTCTGAGTGTCACACAGCGCACACGAGACAAACAGTTAACAAATCTATAAAATGCTGGACCTCATCCCCCTTGCTTTTACAAACTTTGCAGAGAGGCCCAAGCTCTCAGACTGGTGGCTGAGGCCCTCGCCTCAGCAAGCCCCTCCCCGTGGCCACCCACAGGGCTTTGCACCTACCATTCCCTCTGTGGTTCCACTGCCTCCCCCAGAAAGGACCCTCAGGACCATGGGGGAAGGTGGCATAGCCATGCCTGTCCCTCCCAGGGTCACCACAGCCAGGTGGAGCAGAGCTGAAACACAAACCCCACCACCTGGCTTGTGGATGACACCCCAAGAAGATAGGGTCCTCAGGGCCAGGACCCAGGGGCATGATAAGGACCTTACAACTCAGCCCCGCCTGCCAGGAAACCTCCACAGCCCCTACAGCTGATGGCCAGCTTCGTTCATCTGTCCGGGGGTAGGGAGCCCCGGGCAGGAGGCAGGAGCTCCCGGGAGGTTCAGCTCTCAGGAGGTTCAGCTCTCAGGGACCCCGAGATCTAGCAGGCCCTCCAGCCCCCAAACACCAGCCCAGAAGTCACTACCACTGCCCCACAAGCCAGCTCCCTCGGGGGCAGGAGGTGACGGGGGGCTGGCGGGCTACCGTGCCATCCAGGCAAGGGCGACAAGAGAGGGGGGCTGTGCTGGTTCTTGTTAGCTGAGGGTGGGCAGATCTGGGATTTCTTTTCCCTGCAGGAAAAGGAACGGAGTGGGCAGGCAGGGACCATTAACAGGCTCAATTGGGGCTCACTCTGGGCGGCTCTGGGCAGCATGCAGGAAACCCAGGAGGCCACAGGCGCCAGGGACAGTGGAATCTCCGTGGTGCGCCCAGTGGGAACTCGGATGGGGCAGGAGAACCAGGCAGCCGACACGGTCTTGCTCCCCAGGCAGCAGGGCCCTTGCGTGGCCACATCGGCGGCACCACGATCCCACCGTGCCCGTGACCAGGCCCAGCGCCTGCCTACCCCCTGCTGAGGCGGGGGCAGGGGCCGGAAGGCCGTCCTTCCAGAGAGAACACTTTCAAGTGCCAACCTCTATCCCAGCCCCGGGCACCAGACGCCCGCTTACCCCCCACACCCCTGTGAGAACCTACTATGACCACCCCAAGGGCTCAGAGAGGTGAAGCACCCAGCTCCAGGTCACCAGCTGTGGGTGGCAGAGCTGCCCGGCCCCAGGGCCCATGCTCCCAGGGCTGGGGAGGCCGGCTTGCTCTGTCAAGGACCCAGTCCCCAACGTGCTCTGGCGCAAGGACTCAGCTCTGCGGCTGGAGCACAGCAGCAGCCACGGGCGACACACAAACGAGCACACGTGGCTGCGCGCCGGGAAGCCGTCAGTCACAAAGCCAGGGGCGGGGGGTGACGGCAGGACCCCGTCCAGCCTGTTCTCGGTCCCCCAGGCCTCACCCAGGGGCCCGTGCCAGGAGAGCCTCAGCAAAGCTGGCTGGATCCGTGGGAGCCTGAGAAGCAGGGGCACCTGCCTCAAGGGGCTCTGACCAAGTGGTCCCCAGGGGACGGCCTCCCGGGCCACCCTCTCGGGGTCCTCCTCCAGGCCTCTCCCCGTCCACCCTGTGGGCCACAGCTGGTGTCTGGCCCACATGCTGTGGTCTAGCGCCTGCTTAAAACCCCTCCATGGGGTCCCGGAGGCTTCTGGAACAAACCCATGCTCCTTATGGGGCTCACAAGCCCCCTGCCGTCATTCGGTAGACTCGTCACAGCCCCCCCATCCCTCTAGTCAAGCCATGTGAACCTTGGCTGCCCTCAGACCTCTGACCCAGAACACTATCTCGCCTCCTGCTTCACTGTTACCTCCTCCAGGAAGTCCACCAGCACTTCCCAGACCAGGACCTGGTACTGAGATAGCTTCTTAGCCCCCACCAGGCTCGCCCACCCAGGGACCCTGTGACACAGAGACCTGGGGCTCTGATGTACCTGACACTTTGAGGGCACCCAGGGAAGACTGCCCCGAGCCACACACACAGGGTGTGAGAGGCTGAGGACGGCCTGCCCCTGGCTGCACGCGTGGCCTTGCAAAGCCGCTTACCGGCTCGGCAGGGCCGGGCACAGGGCAGGCGCAGGAGCGCTGCCTGGGGCGCTGCTCTAGAGCGCTGCGCGATGGAACGAGCAGGCGGTGGGTGCCCAGGCCCCTCAGGTGGGTCAGAAGGACCGGCAGAACGGGGCCACATGCCAGGAGTTAAAAATCTCCCCTCCTGTGGAATCTTCCACCTGCATGCGAGCTGGGAGAAGTTCTCCACCAGATGGTGGTGGTGGTGGTGGAGGGCGAGACAAGGAAAGCAGCCACCAGCTAAGAAAAAATAAATGAAATCAAGGCCCCGTTTTGAGCCCTTGCTGGAGAGCAGGAAAACTCTTACAGCTGCCACACAGGAATAATTAAAGCTATTTGTCTCGGCAGATGGGGGCGGGGGGGGTACAGAAATGCTTGTCTAAATGTGAGGTATTTTATTAAATCGCCTCCTTCTGCCACATAAGACATGGGTGTTCACCTTCCAGAGGAAAATAAAGTAAAAGTGGAGAGTTAGGAAAAAAGGAGGCGGAGATGCCCGGGCCTTCCAGAGCCTGCCGGGCAGCATCTCTGCCCAGGGCCACTGGGCCATCCGGCGCATCCTGCCCGCAGCCTGCCTCAGGCTGAGCACGGGCCCAGGGGACCCAGGGCTTACCAGTCAGCAGTGGGAGGCAGGCTGGCAGCCCCTGGGATGCAATGGATGGGACAATGGGCCACTGCTGAGCGCTGACAGGAAGGAGCCAGGACCGAGGGGGCACGATTTGGATGGGGGACAGGCTGCAGGAGGCGGCGGCCTCCAGGCCAGTCACGGGAGATAAAGCACCTGACTTCCATGTCCCAGAGGCCCCCAGGCCCCTGCCCTGGCAGCACCAACCTCATTTCCACACCGGGGGCACCCCCATGGCCAAGACAGGGAGGAAGTCACTCCTGGACTGTGCAGCAGGGAAAGCCGAGGAGGGCGGTTAAAATGACCAACACGGGCGTGTCCCTGTCCTCCACCCGGGACCCTTGTCTGCTCCCCTGTCCTGATTCCCCCTCTACCTGCCTGCTCAGCAGCCATCTCCCCACCCTGCCATGAGGTGACATAGTCACCCCAGAGGGCAGCCGGTCTCTGCAGAGAGCCCTAACCAGGGAAGCCCATCCCTGCTGGCTGCCCTCTCCTGCCATAACCTAAGCTGGCTCCTCTGCATCGCCCTGGAGAAGCTGGAGCAGCTGCTGCCCCACACGGCCCAGCCCTGGGGTATTTTAGGACCATGAGGTCACCCTGCCCTCCCCCTGCTCCACGGAGTTCCCAGGCCCGGGAGCAACCCCCACCCCACTCCACGCCAGCCCCTGGGCTCTGGCCACCTTTGGAGGGAAATTTGTCAAGTTGACCCAGAAATCCCCTTGCTGGGGACTTATTCTGTAGCTCTTCTCACAAAGATCCACAAAGACAGGGAGAAAACGAGCCCACCCCCACCAATGTGGGAGTCAGGTAGATGAACGCTGGTCCAGTCACTAGAAGAAACAGATTTCCAGCTGGGGACAGTGACAGGTTATGACGTCCAAGGGCACAGTTAGGGGCAGACCCGTTAAAAATATAAGCCCCAGAGGTGTGAAAAGGGAGGGAAGAGGCAGGAAGGAATGGAGAGGAGAGGAGAGGGAGGGAGGGGCCAGCCGGGGCCGCCTTGGGAACGGGAGCCTCTGTTCTCGACGGGCACCCCCTTCCCTGCTGTTTACATGTGCCTACCCTCAGGCTCCGTGGGGGTCCAGGGGGAGATTTCTGCACGCTCGCCTGTATAGGCCTGGGAAACGTGCACAAGGCCACAGCAGAAGGTGGCCGGGCCAGCAGCGGGGGGGACAGGATGGCAAGGGAGGAGACAGAGGGACTGTTCCTTTCACAGCCGCTGAACTGTTTGAATTTCTACCCTGTACAAGAAAGATAACTCAGCCAGGGGGTGGCCTGTCTCCATGGACGGTCTGCGCCCCTCCCTGGAGTTACAGGATCTGAGGCTGGCCTGGGTCCCGTCATCCTTGCCCCTCTGTCCCCCGCACTTAGGACCCTGTTGGCTGGGAGAGGATGGTAAGAGTCACAGTGCTTTTCACTGGAGGGTGGAAGGCGCTGCTTTCTGGGCCTCTGGTGCCTCCCAGGACACCCCTGTCCCTGTCCTCCGTGGGGGTGATGGAAAGGGGCTGCCAGGGCCACGAGGCTCGGGTTTCCTTCAGCCAGGGCTTCCAGGCAGCTGTCACCAGGCAGGCCCCGCAGCCCGGCTGGACCCGGCTCTGCCACCCCTCCCTGAGCCTCCGCTTTCCTATCTAGGAAAGTACAATAACAAGACATCCCTCAAGGTTTCACGGGGATGGCCCCACCCCAGGCCCGTGGGCACACAGTAGGTGCTACTAGCACAGTTCTGGACACAAGACCACCCCCGGCCCATGCCAGGCATCCCGACGCGGCCCAACAGGACCCAGCCGCATGGGGACGACCCGCATTCTAAGCCTCTAGCTGATGGCCTGGATCTTTAGGCCCCTCAGAAACGGCCCCTTCTGGATGTGGGTCACCGATTTAGGGTGCTGGTGACCTCTGTGGGGGAGGCTTCACTCCACCAAAATGTTTTCTTTCTTAAAGGGGATGGGGTGGGACGCCCATGGGCAGTTGCCGAATCAGCCTCTCTTCCCTTTACTATATCACTTATTTATTCTCTTAAATTACATCATGATGGCTTAAACACCGTTTCTGCTGGTAGTTTACAGGGCAACTCACAAACTCAAAAAGTGAAATCTCTTCTTCAAGAGGGGCCCTGAGGAAACAGGCTCCCTGGAAGACCCCGGAACCCCCCTTCCACCCCATTTCCCGTGGGCAGGACAATGAGCTCGGGAAGGCAGTGGCCTCCAGGGTCCCCAGGGCTGGAGAAGGACTCCCCCCACCACCAAGGAAACCCCGACTTCACAAATCAGTGATCAGAGGCCAGAGGCCCTGGAGGGGCGCTCGGCAGGGGGAGGGGAGCAGCCCTGCTGTCCAGAATGTGTGCAAAGACAACCCCAGGAGAAGAGGGAGGACACAAAGCAGGCTCCCATGCAAATGGCCCCCGTCCATGCTAATCAGCCCGCTTTGGGCTTTGTGAGCCACAAAAGGGATGGCAGATGTGGCCTGGGAGGCGGGAGCTTAGCGAATAACTAAGAAAAGGGGGGGACAAAGCAACAACCCGCCTGCCTTTCTTCTCTGTGATTTCTGGAGCAGCTGGCAGCACTCTCAGGCCTGCGCCCCAGCTCCCAACTGCCTCTGGACCCCTTAGCCCCGTTTTCAAGAGAGGAAACCGAGGCACAGTGCCATGGCCATCGGGAGCAGCTCATCCAGAGACCCAGCAGGGGGTCCCCATGACAGCCTCCAGGAGGGACGTTGGCCAGGGAGGACACAGGGGCTTGGGGTAGTGGGTCAGGGCCAAGCAGGGAGGTGTCCGAGCAAGAGGGGATGGCGATGGGGCCTGGAACGAGCTCCCAGGAGGGGGCTGCCCACGGTCGGCGAGGGACAGGGGTCTCCAGGGAAGCCACCACTCTCCCAAGGAGCTGGGGCTGACTTGAAGTCGCAGCCCCTGGCCAGCTGGGGAGAAACAGGATGTCCTGGGGCCCGCAGCTCAGGCAGCTGCCGGAAGGGCCCAGGCCAGGCCTAGGGGCTCCGTGCACCCCTGAGCCCCAGTGCCTGGGAGAACAGGATGTTTGGGTTAGGAGGGCGTCCCACACGGCCCAGCAGATGTGGCTGCAGATGTGGCCCAGAAGCGAGAGGTAGCGGTTGCCTGATGCCACGAGGGAATTGACACTGAGGCAGGGATGTGGGGAGCCTGGCTTTGGTGAGCTCCGGAAGAGTCCGACAGTCTCCCAGGCACCAGGACTGGGAGGGGCGGCAGAACAAGTGCAGGTGCCGGGTAGACCTGCATCTGAGACCACCTGTGGAGAAATCCGGAATTTGGTGAAGTGGTGCCTGGTGACCCCGGTGACAAGCCGGAAATCCAATCCTGACTCTGCTGCCTACCACTCCGTGCCTCAGTTTCCTCGTTCACAAAATGGGAATGAGCTGGGGCTGCTGGGGCTCCCCAGGGGCCATAGCTGGTCTCGCCCCACTCTTGCGCCCCTGCTGAGCGCCTTGTCCGCCAAGCCCCGAATGCCCACCCTGGCCTGGTGTGCCTTTGCTTCTCCGGGAAGAACACGGCCAACCCTCTGGAATGTTCCTCTTGGGTCTGCACGAGGTTCCCCAATCTGTCTGATCATTTACTCCCATCCCTCCTGGGGGGTAGGAGGCCCCCAAAGCACCCCGTTTTCCATCAGAAAACTGATCTGCCAAGGCCCCCCACTCTCACCCAGTTCATCCCAGCCCACGCGGCAGAAAAACCATTACGGCACTCACCACACGTGTCCCACAGCCAGTGAAAATGAGCCCAATTAGCGGGGAGTGAGGGGGTGGGGTCTGCCAACGACCTTAAAGAAAAACAGCCAGCCCGGCTCTTGCCAATGCTGCGGGAAATGAAATGCTTTAAAGAGACGGACAGAAAGATGGAATAAAAGGGGGTTCTCCCCTCTCTATGCAAGGAAGGGGCGGAGAGAGAGACCCCGAACCAGTCTGGACCTGTTTTCAAGAAAAGCAGCCACCTGGCAGCCGGGAGCAAACAGGAGAGGCCGGCGGAGGGGCAGACAGGGAAGGAGGGCCGGCCTGACCGAACAAAAACCACCCAGAGGTGCTCGCACAGTCTGTCTGGCTTGGGTGTTGGTGACACCCATGTGCACAACTGTCCCACATGGCAAACAGAACACGTCAGAGCCGGGCACAGTGCGTGATAATTACACAACTGGAAGAAAGAACTAAGAGAATAACCCCCCGGGGGGGACGCAGGAGGCCCGTCTCCCTCAGGCCTGGGTTCAGCCTGGTCTCGATGTTCCCCAGAGAAATGTTTTGAGGGGGGCAGGGGTGGCAGGTCAGGGAAGGAAGAGGGGGAGCTGGAGCTGCACGGTGTGAGTGCACCGTTCCCAGGACTCTGAGCAAGCCCCCAGCCTGAGCCCCCACAGCTCACAGGGGACGGTTCCCCACCAAGAGGGTCTCCGCAGGATTCCCAAGGCTCTGGGTTTGGTGCAGTGGCCCTCCCAGGGACACAGCTTCTCTTCCAGACCCCATGGCAGGACTAGGGATCCAGTGACACCCCATTTGTTACCACCATGTGCTGGGGGCGCTCAGTGATACGCAGATCCCCAAAAGCACCCTCCACTTTTCCATTGAAGGGAAAAGAGCCAGGGTCACGCAGCCAAGGCCAGGTGGCCAAGCCAAGGTGAGGCAGGGCCCAGGTCTGCGCAGGCCAGAAAGGTGCTGGCCATGACCTCCATGGGCTCCAGGAGGGGGAAGGGGTTCCAAGGCAGGCAGGGCCCCAGGGGGGCAGCAGGTGACAGGATCAGCAGAGCAGAGGCCGCCCGCCTGGCTCCCCGTCCCCATCCCAGGTCGGGTTCCGGCACAGACACCCCTGTGTCAAGGCCACCTCCCACCAGCTAAGCCCCTCACTCAGTCCTCCTACCAACAAGGAAACTGAGGTTTGGAGAGGTGAAGCTCCTTGCCCAGGGTCACCTGCAGGGAACAGCCTCCACCACCCTGTGGGTATGAAAGCTGAGGCCCTCGAGGCCCGCCATGCTCTCCCCAGCTCCAGCCATCTTGGCCCCGCCAGGCCCACAGGCTACAGCCCCTCCTAGTGCAGGCCATGCTCTAGGTCTTCCCCACGTGCCAGACACTTCTAACAACTCACAACAACCCCCAGGCCGATGCACGCATGACCCCCTCACTTCACAGCTGAGGAAACTGAGGCACGGATGGCTGGTGAGGAGTGGAGCCGGGGCATGGACCAGGCAGCCGCTGAGCCCTCCTGCTCCCTCCGCCTCGCCTGCCCTTCCCCAGGCGGCTTCCATGCCCTTCTCAAGCAGAGGCCATCCCTGACTGCCCTACCGGCTCCCTCTCCTCCTCTTCCCCTCCTCTTGGACCCTCCCCAGCCATTCTCAAGCTCCTCAGCAGATTTGAGTTTCCCCATAACAAGAGTCACTTTTGAGCGTGCTGGGTGTTCACAGCAAAGTGTCTGCGGCCCTTAGCCCCCCAGCACCCCAAAGTGAAACCATGCATTTATCTCACTTGTCACCAAACTCCCAGCTCTGGTCACTGAATGGATGGCAACTGCCGGAATGCACTCGGCACACGTTGCCGGCAGGACAAGTGGAAGATGGGCCCTGCGGAGCTGTCAGACTGGTCTGGGAAAGGTGGCTGCCCCCGCGGCTCCTCAGCGCCCCCTCCCAAGAGCCGCCATCTGGCTGGACCCCTCCCCCACCAGGCCTCCTGACCAGGAGTCCAGGGACCACCTCGGCAGCATCTGACTCGGTGACCTCTTGCTCTTCCTGCTTCTCGGAGCCCCTGGCCCTCCCCAGCAGGCATCCCGCCCCTAAGGAACCAGGGGCCTTGCTCAGTCCACAGCCCAGCGTGCGGCCCTTCGAGGGACTACTCCCCAGAAACCGCCCGGAGAATCCACAGCCAGGCCGCAGGGACTGAGAGCATTTTACAGGCATCCCCTCACCCCGACAATGCACTCCAGGGTCCAGGCAGAAGCCACCATCACCCCATTCTACAGACCAAGAAACAGGCTCAGGGCTGGCATAAGGTCACCGGCACTGACGTGTCCTACCCTGGGCGGAGGCCTCCGGCGCTACCTACGGCTGTGCACAAGCTGGAGGGGATGGCAGCTGCGGAAGCTGCGCTGACCAGGCCCTCTGGCACCCCGAGGCCTGGCTCTCCATCACTGCCCTCTCTCTTCAGTGGGCATTTCCCCCAGGTCGGCCCTTATGTCCTGGCAAACTTGCCACTACCCCACCTCCCCAGACAAAGAGCAGGGCCCCCTGGAAGGGACTTGTCCCCGACAGCAAGGGTTTCCTGAGCCTGCCCCATTCTGCTGGCCCCTTGTCTCAGGGCCTGATGTCTGTGCCACCGCAGTCTACCCAACACACCTCCTTCCCTCAGAGGGCCCCTGGACGCCTGCCTTGTCCAGGCACACGCCTGTAATCCCAGCCCTGACTTACGAGGCAGCACTCCCAGGGCTGGCCATTCCCCACACCTTGTTCCACAGAGGTGCCACCACCACCCAACAGGAGAGCGCCACCCTAGCCACCCAGAGGCAGGGCCAGTGGGGCCATGCAAGTGAGTTCAGAGGCTGGGGTAAGAGACGTCTTCCCACTCTCAAAAGAAACCTGGGCTCAGAGAAATGTCTCGATTTTAGGAAACCAACCAGCGCAAGGGAGAGGACAAATGGCAAGGGGCACGAGGCCTCCATGCTGGGGCGATGGGAGGGTTGGGAAGGGGACTCTGGCCAAGCTAAGTAGGCAGGCGGGCAAGTCCCTCTAGAGACAGCAAAGGTATTCGGCTCAGCCTCAGGGGCACGGCAGCTCGGGGATGCCAGCCTTTCCAACTTTGCAGAAGTAGAATCGGATTTTGATGTGAAATCATCCTATTTTTAAAATACCAAAGTCAATTTTTATTTTAACTGTGTTGGCACCAGGGCACCCTACTGGCGGGTCAGTCACCACGACCCCTGGCAGCAGGTCTGAGTCTTCGCTGCCTTGTCCCTAATGCCCCAGGCAGAGGTCACCTTTTGTTCCATGACTCAACCCCAGAGCCTCTGAAAGAATGAAAGAAGCCAGGGTGAAACTATTGGGTTACATCCCTCTTCCCTCTCGCATCCTAGTCGGGAGCGCTCCCTCAGGCTTCTCTCTCCCTGCTCCAAGCTAGCAGAAGTACCACTTTTTATCATATCAGGCCCCGGAGCAAAACGGCCTGTGGCTCCAGGAAGCAGCAGAGTAAAGGCCCTGCAGCTTGGGAGACACCACCTGGGCCCAACCTTGTCTCCCCACAGGCCCTCCTTTCTCAGAGGGGACTCTTGGCTCCAAGGCAGGCTGAGCATCCCTCCAGATCCCAGAAATGCCTTTCCCCACCCCTCTGGCCAGATCCATAGCCTACCACTTCACGAGACGTTTCCCTTCCTCCCACAGGAATAGGAGTCCTGAACTGAACCGGGCACATGGCAGTGCTGAGACTGTTTCCCAGCCTCCCTTGCAGCTAGTGGTGGTCACATGATGACAATCTAGCCAATAGGGTAAAAGCTTTCCCCTTGTCCCCGCCTTCATCTGGCTCTCTGCGAATGTGGGTGGCATGACTGGATCCCAGGCGCCATGCTGAACCACAGGGACGGACGAGACCTCAGCCCGGGAATGAGGGAGGGGTGTCAGCTGGAAGGACAGGAGCCCAAGCACTGCCTGGGATCCCTGCCCTCACCCACTGGCCTCTGGACCTCAGCATGAAAGAAATCAAACGCCATCTGTTTTAGCCACCGCTTCTTTGGGTCTCTGTGATGCACAGATAAATGGACTCCTGACCATCTTTCCCTCTCCGAATCACTGGGCAGTAAGGCAGTGAGAAGATCCGACAGTCCCCAGCTCCCAAGCCGGCACTACTGCCTGCCAGCAACGTGACATGTCCAGTGCTTCTGCCTCTGAGCTCCCACCAGCAAGACAGGACTGGTACATACCCTAGACCTCATGGGACGGTCTTGAGGGCTAGGAGGGTCACGGCCAGCAAGGTAACCGGCCCACACCATCCTGAAAATGGACTTGGCCTGCGGACCCAGGAAACATCACAATCCAAACTAACTAACGTACACAAGATAAGATTTTTTTATTTCTCTTCAATGATGCAGCAGATCTGGCCACACTAGCTTGGGGCCAGGTTCCCCAGGTCCCACTCCTCCCGCCTGCTCGTTCAGTTATCCTAGGGGGTCAGCAGGCTTTTTTTGTGACGGGTTGGCGCCTAAGCATTTTAGGCTTTGTGGGCCACTAACTACAATCTCAGTTAAATTTTTTTTTTTTTTTTTTTTTTCCTAAACCAGCCCTTCAGGAGTGCAAAAAAAACTCTGTGACAGGATGAACTGTGTCCCTCAAGAAGGTATGCTAGATTGGGAAACAGGGTCAAGTTAAGAGGAGGTCCTACTGGGTCAGGGTGGCTCCCAATCTACTCTGACTGGCTTCCTTCGAAGAGGAGGGGAGGAGAGATGGCACAGGGATGTGGAGAGGAGAAGGCCAGGTGAGGACAGAGGCACACAGGCAGGAGACGGCGATGAGAAGACGGAGGCAGAGACAGGGGTGCTGCAGCTACAAGCCAAGGGCCGCCAAGAGGTGTGGGCAAACCACCAGAAGCAGGGAGAGACCAGAAAGGAGCTCCCCTACAGGCATCAGGGCAACACGACCTGGCTGGCACCTGGCCTCCAGGATGGAGGGCCTGAATTTTATGGCTTTCAGCCACCCAGCCCCAAGGTGTGTGGCACTTTCTTATGGCACCTCTAGACGACTAATGCACTCTCCAAAGTCTTACTGTGTAAAAACAGCTAGCAGGCCTGATCTGCCCACAGGCCATAGTTTGCCAACCCCCAATTTATACTATTCTGTTCCCTAGCTGCCTCCAAGGATCAACACAGGCTTATGCAGAGCTTGGTATACAGTAAGTGCTCAATTAATGACACCATGCTGCAAGGAGCAAGATGAAGATCCCACGGAAACACAAATGTCCTTTGGATGTTGTGAACTTTCTCAGTTATCACCCCAGCTTGACACTGAATGTCCTTAAGGCTGGGCACATACATAACCAGCGCTTCGGTCACCTCCCTGCCCCCGGCGCACAGGTGGCAGAGGGCTCCCGGGAGTGTGACTAAAGGAAATCACCATGGCACCTGGTTCTGGGGCAGTGGCCCATCCTTCCCCTTCGTTTTTAAAAGGGTTTTTCTGCTGGGGTTTCCCCAGCATGCCCCTTGCAAACTGAAATTCAGGCCCTGTCTGAGCCAGTCCTACTGAAGGTCTCTTCTCCCGGAAGAGGGTAGAGAGAGCCCAGAGAAGCAGCCAAAGTCACTAGTGCTGACCAAGAAAGAAAAGCGATAGTCATCTCCAGATGGGGACGCCTTGGGCTGAGGAACTGAGTTTGCCCTGCTCTCTGTCCCAGCCACCTCACGGCCACCTGACAACAGGCTTCCCGGGAAGCTGCCACCTTTCAAGGGGAGGACAGCCTGAGTGCAAGAACTCCAGAGGCTGTGCCAGAGCTTCTGCCAGGCCCAGGAAGCCTGATTTTGGTGGCTGCCATTTGGCCAGTCCCATGGACACCGGCCAGGGTGACCTCTCGTGCCAAAAAGTGGGGGGGGGGGGGTTCCGTTCCCTGCTTGCTGACCGGGCAGGGCATTCTGCAGCTGTCATCTCCCATGCGGAGGTGCCGACATCCAGGAATGGGGCGGTAAATCCTGCCACCCAGAGCCTTCTCCTGGCCCTGCTGAGTTAGGCAGAGGTCACAGGACAGGAGTCCCTCCCCCATTCCCTGGGGTGCAGGACAGCTGGGCAGCCCTGCTGCAGAACGGGTGCCCTCCTAGAAAGCCAGCACTGCACAACCAGTAACATCGCTGTCGGTGACATCTGTGGCAAGCTGAAGGTCCCACCGAAATGTCAGTTCTGAAACCCAGCTTCTAAGTGTTCACCGAGTGTTTGCTACACCCTGCGCACCCTGCTCCACATGCCTCCTTCTAAGCCACCCACATCCCCTAGGACCTAAGTGGTAGTATTCCCAGAGCAGATGAGGAAACCGAGGCTGTAAGCAGGCAAGTGTTGCTACAGGGGAAGAAACAGGCTGGGGAGCAGGGAGGGAGGAGATGGCTAGGTCAAGGTCGCAGAGCTGGTGACCCACACCTGCTAGACTCCACAGTCAGGACCCTTGCCAGCACCCAAAGGTGCGTTGCTCCACCTGCCACACAGGTGAGGCCCGTGTCCCCGTCAACATGACAGATGCAACCCTAAGGATCCGGCAGCATCAGCAGCTCCCAACATACCACCGGCCCCCAGCCTTTCTCTCCTTAAAGAATTCTCGTTATGGGCAGAGGGAGGGCAGTGGGGCTCCTGGAACCTTCAACTGGCCCCAGAAGGGTCCAGGTTGGAAAACGCTGCAGCTGGGGAAGGAAGCACATGTCCAGAGCAGGCTGGAAGCTCCCAGCAGCCAGATTCAGGCCCCCAGTCACCGAGGAGGGGGATGACTTGGCCCACCCAGATGCCACTTCCTCCAGGGCCTGGACCACCTCTGAGCTTCTCCAGAGCTGTCAGTCCGTGCTCCCAGCTGCTTTCCCACCCTGCGTGTGCAGGCCCCGCGCCCCAGCCCTGGGACTTTGCACCCAGCCCGGCACACTTCAGAGCAATTCTTCTCTGGGTGCCATTCTCTCCTGTCCTCCTCAGGGACGCATGACACTTCACCTGCCACCGAAACCCAACCAACTCCGAGCCCATCGCCAGCCCACTAGGGGAGCAGGTGCATACTTGCAAGGAAGAGGTGTGCGTTTCTCGAGCAAACACATTGGGTCATCCAATCTCGTCATCGGCCCCATCTTCCAGATGAGGAAGGTGAAGCACAAAGTCACACAACTAGTAAAACTTCAGGGCACAGGTCTAACCCAGGGAGTGGGCTAAAGTCCTAACCCCAAGAACCTGTGCAGGGGACCTTCTTTATTGCAGATGTATTAAAGTGAAGGATATCGAAACGAGGCCATCCTGGATTTAGAGTGGGCCCTAAATTCAACGACAGTTGTCCTTATAAGAGGCACAGAGACACCAGGGAGAAGTCCATGTGAAGAAGAAGAGACAGGCGCAATGGAGCCACCAGAAGCTGTGTGAGGCAAGGCAGGTGATTTTGGACTTCTGGCCTCCACAACCACAAGAAAATAAATGTGTATTGTGTTAAGCCACCAAGTCTATAGTAACTCGTTATGGCAGTCCTAGGAACCTAGGAAATGAAGACTCCCAGGTTTGGCTGACTCCAGAACCCATGTCTTAATGCCATGCCAATGTTACTTGAGCATAAAGGGGGAAAAAATTCTTTCAGACCCTTGAGAATGTATCAGGCCAGGTGGAGGAACTCTGAGAAATGTGGACTTTCTCCTCTTTAAAAACCTCTCAGCTATGAATTACCGCAAAAAGCGAAGTGTCGCCTTTACACCTCGCAACAATTTCAACAAGACAAAAATACAAAATGTAAAAACTCTCCTAGAGAAAGATGTTAATATTATCCAGGAAACTGGGTGTGGAGCCGTACAAGAACTGTCAGTACTATCTCCCCAATTATTCTACAAACTGGAAACTGTTCTAATACAAAAAAGTTTATTTAAAAAACACACACACATTAAAAAAAAAAAAAACCCACCTCTCCTGGGATGCCTTAAGAGTAAGCCTTTTAAGGATAAGTCCTGGGACCCTAGTTTGGGAAAGGCTGCCCTACTTTCTTCTGTTCAGGACAGAGTTGGACAGAAAGGCTTGCCAAATGAATGAACCCGCTTATGATCCCGGGATCCTGCCCAGCTTAAAATGGAGCTTAAGTGCCTGTCCGACTGAGCTCCGGTGCCCACCTGAGATACACCCTTCTCCCTTCTCCTCTGGTCCAAGGAAACCCCAGCTCTGCGCCAGCTGTGATGCTTGGGAGGCAGGCACAGTCCCTTTAGTCTGTTCTGTTCAAAGTTGAGGTGCAAAAGAAAACCCTGTGCGAGCCGACTGCTCCACGCTTCACTTTGGCATGAATACCCGGTTCCCAAAGTGGCAAAAAAAAAACCTCACACAGGCCAAAGCTGGTAAAGGACCCAGGGAGACAAAGCAGAATGAAACAGAATAGCAAAATGTGAAGGAGGATTGGCAGAAAACAGATAGGAAAGGAAAGAGTAACAAGAGAAAGAAAAAGGATAAACTACAAAGACTCGGGGTCTTTGGCAAACACCTTTTGTGATTTTCTTTCCCCCCCACCGAAATGTCAGTTCTGAAACCCAGCTTCTAAAACCGTAACCCGTTTCTCACAACCCCCAAAAGAAGAAGGGACCACGCGGAGAGGGCAGACGGTACCTTTCCTCTTTCGGGGAAGAGCCCTCCCCTTCCACATCCCCACCAGGAGCCCCCTCGCCCGGGTCTGGGAGTTTCCCACACCTAGATCGTGAGTGCCGGGCCCTCCGGAGGGACGGAACCAGGGCCGGGGACGGGGCTGGGGAGCACTTTCCCTCCGTCCTCAGCAGCCCACGTTGTCTCCCGGGATGGCCAGGGGCCCCCCAGCCCACCCTCCTCCCCCTCAGGCGGCCACACCCGCCCCAGGCGCTCCTCTCCCCCCACCCAGGCCCCACACCCCCTGCTTCCTCCCGGCCCACCTTCTCCTCTCGGCCCCCCACTTCCTTCCCACCCCCTCCCAAGCCTCAAGCCCCTCACTCCCCCGTTTCCCGCCTCCCTCCCGCCTCCCGGCCACCGCGCACGCCCTCCGAGCTCTCCCTGGCCCTTGACACCGGGCCCCCACACCCCTTCGCTCGGGGACCCCCGGGAGCCAGGCCCCCACGGCCCCGGGGGGCTTCGGGACCTCGGGCCCCGCACCTTGGCCCCGGAGGCCCGGGGACCCCCGGCCCGGGCCCGGCCTCGTGCGCAGCAGCCCCCGCGAGCGGCCCGGCCCCAGCCCGACCCCGGCCCCGCACTCACGGCTGTAGAGGGCGATACCCGCCGCGTCCGGGCCGGCGCGCACCTCGAGGCGCAGCGCCTGCTGCTCCGCGTGCCGCTGGATCTCGCCGTTCGCGTCGCCGATGGTGAGGAGGCGGGCGCCGGGGAACACCGACATGGCCGCACAGGGCCCCGCGCCCACCGCCCCCGCGCCGCCCGCGCCGGGTCCCGCCGCCGCCGCCGCTGCCATCTTAGATCCGGCTCCAGGCCCCGTCGCCGCCGCCGCCGCCGCGCCCGGGCCCAGGCCGCCGC
>JAKSZT010054060.1:2838675-2882537 GCA_026826555.1 Tolypeutes matacus | reverse complement strand
GGGGGGGGGCGGGGCGGGGCCGGGCCTCGCGCACGCGCACCCCGCCCCGCCCCACGCGAACGGTCGCCGCTTTGTGAGGTGGCTCCCCCGGCCCGGGCCCGGCGGGGACGCGAGCGTGCGTCGGAGGGGGCGGGGGCTCGGGCACGCGGACGCGCCCCTGAGGGCCTGGCCCCGCCCCCTCATCCCCGAACGGCCGCGCTTTCGTCAGGCCGTGTGGTGGCCCGGGGAGGACAGGGGCGCGAGCATACGTCAGGGGGCGGGGCTCGCCCTCGTGGACACGCCCCCGTCCCCGCCCCGCACAAACGGCCGCTGCTTTGTGAGGTTGGCCTCTCTCGACCCCACCCCCACCCCGGGTGGTCGGGGCCGGACGACTCGGGCACGCCCCCGAGGTTGGGCCCCGCCCCTGGCCCCGCCCGTCATTGTGAGGCTCTCCGCGCCTCGCGAGGGCGGTACTGAGAGGCGGGGCCAGGGCTTAGAGACCCGCCCCCGGCTCGTGGCCCCGCCTCCGGCTCGGCCGGTTGGCCAAGGGGCTCTGGAATGGGCCGGAATGGGCCTGCGCAGCCGCCCTGAGCCCAGTGGGACGCCCCCTCCCCTCCCCCGTCACCTCCCACAGGCCCCTCCTCCATGCGGCCCCTCACGCTCTCCTTCCGCACCTAAAAAGCCAACCCCCTCCACCAAGTGCCCCTCCCTGCCCCGAGTTACTCTCTCCTGCCCCCCCGTGATTGCGGGGCATCAGGCAGGGCAGAGTCAGATGCCACCCCACACACACACACACCCCTTCCCACTGAGCACCCCCAGCTGCTCCCAGGCCCCATCCTCCTTTGGGAGGCCCAAATGGGCTTGCAGCCACTTCCCAGCCTCCCCGGCCGGCACCCTTGCTCATTTATTCCTCATTCATCGCAACACCCGGCCCCCAGCATTCCACCTCCTGCGCCCACCCGTGCGAGGCTCTTAGGGAGATGCAGTGGGGCACTGCCCCCTTCCCACGAGGCCCACGGGCCGCCCCCGTTCGCCACCTTGACTGCAGTCGAGGACAACTGGGTACACTCAGGCGCTTGCCCCCACCCCTCACCCCCTGGCACCCCCCCAGATACCCCGCACTTCGACCCCAGAAGTCCCAGGCTGGAAGGATTACACTACACAGAGGCCTTGGAAACACCTCCAAATGTGTAATAATAACTTAGGGGTACCTACAATCCAAAAACCCAGGAGGCCAGGGTGGGGAGGGCATGGAGGGGTGGGGGAGAGCACAGATTTCTCTCTGGAGGGCCCAAGGGGCAGGAATCCCCCGCACCCCACCCAGCCTCCTTCCCTGGTGGTATTTAGAAGCCGGGAATCCCAAGAGCAGCTTCCTGCTCTAAGTCCAGCCTCCAGGCCAATGCCCCTGCCTTTACCCCCCTGCTCATCTGTGAGGAAGGCCCCGAGGCCAGGGGTCCCCTTCATCTCCTCTGGTTAATTCCCTGAGAAAGCAGGAGCCAGACCCCCCCCCACAAGTAGCTGGAAGGACCTCAGGCCCCAGGCGGCCCCGGCCAGCTCAAGGGAGAGGGGCTGCACGCAGACACGGGGGAGACCCAGTCCTCACTGGCAGGCCCGGAAAGTGCTGAACTCTGGGGGTTCAGGGGAGGAGGAGGTGGAGGTGGGCCTCTTCCGGGGCCCAGAGTGGCTGGAGGCCGCAGTGGAGCCAGGGCCAGCATCCAAGGTGGTGGCGTCTTCCTCGGACGTCATTTTCTTTATCCAAGGAAAGAAAAAGGGAGAGAACATCAGAGTGATTTCAGGTTTCAAGATTTCGGATTTCCCCATGGTCTAAGCTTGAGACTCCCCACCTCCCAGGTCACACCTCCTCCCTCACTGCTCCCACAGCTTCCAGGCCCTTCTCCACCTGTCCTGGGCTTTCAGCCCAGAGCATAGGACCAGACAGCCTGAGCTTAAATTCCAGCTCCACTACTTCCTGGCTCTGTGACCCCAGCCAAGTGACTTAACCCCTCTGTGCCTCAGTTTTCCTTTCTTCAAAATGGGGAGAATGCTAGTACCTACCTCTTAGGGTTGCTATGAGTTAGATAAAGCACCTGGTGTGTTGTAAATGCTTTTTAAGGGAAGCGGCTGTGGCTCAATCAGTAGGGCTCCCGTTTACTATATGGGAGGCCCCGGGTTCGATGCCCGCACGGCGTGGTTAGCTGACCCAGCGAGCACAAGCAGCAAGGGGGGGATAAATGAATAAATAAATAAAATCTTATTTAAAAAAAATGCTTTTTAAATGTTTGTTAAGTGAACAAACCTATTACTATTACCTCCTCTCCCATTCTCTCCCTCAAAAGTCTATCCCTTTCCCCCTTTGCAATAATCCTTTTGAATAAAGTCTCTCCTTAGCATAAACAAAAAAGCCCACCTCCTCTATGTGTTCAAGGAGCATGATGTCTACAACCTACTCGCAAATGTTTAGAATATAGGTGGACTGTATTTACCTTACTGTCTATCTAATTATATATATGTATACACAACAGATGATTGTATTTCATATTCAAAAAAAATTTTTTTAATATCTAATCTTGTCCCAAAGTCACCAGGGAGAAAGCACCAGGCTTGTGTCTAGAGCAGAATGGCTTGTCGCGGAAAGTTTTAAAATTGGCCCCGCCTGCTGGGCAGCTCGGGATTTGTTCCGTGAGCGGAGACCTCAGAGGGCTGGACAGGCCCGAGCAGAGCCCCCTTCCTGTCCACCCTCTGTGGCTCAGGGGCTGAGTCTATCAGTCAGACTCAAGTCTCCGCCTGCTCTTGGGCACCACCGGCTGGGTTCTTGACCCTCCAAGCCTGCCTCTCCCCCAAGACCCCCTACCCCACACCAGGGCAGCACTGTCCCAGCCAGGGACCTGGAAGCCAGCCCCATCTTGCCCCTCCCTCAGGCTTCCCCCTCTCCCTTGGTCCCCTCATTCGGTCCCCAAACAGTCCTGTTTCTGCCCTGATTTCTGTCCATTTGCTTTTTCTACCTCTGCTGCCAAAACACTGACCCAAACCACCCACCATTTTGTGCACCTGGACTGGTGCAGTTGCCTCCACCCTCATCTCCTGGCTTCCATCTGTTCCCTTCACAGCCACCAGAGGGAGCCTGGGAGCAACCATGACCCTCCTCTGCCCAGAACCCTCTGAGGCTCCCACCAAGCAACAACCCAAGTCGTCCCTGACTCCTCCCTCCACCCCTGTTGACTGGGCTGGGTCAAGAACATGTCCTCAGCCTGAATCCAGCATCCCTGATCTTCCCTGGCCCCCTCCTCCTTGCCACCCCATCTCAGAGAGGCCTTGCCTGATCTCCCATCTAAAAAAGCTTCCTGGGGAAGTGGATGTGGCTCAGGTGACTGGGCTCCCGCCTACCACATGAGAGGTCACTGATTCGGATCTTGGTGTCTCCTAAAGAAGACAACGAGCTGGCGCGAGGAACAGGCACAGTAGGCTGACACAACAAGAGACACAAGTAGAATAAACATAATGAGAGATTCAACAAAGCAGGGATCAGAGGTTCCCAATGCCTCCTAAAGAAGACAGCGAGCTGATGCGATGGGCAGGTGTGGCGAGCTGACGCAACAACAGACGTGGGGAGGAAAAACATGAGAGACACAACAAAGCAGGGATCGGAGGCGGCTCAAGCGATTAGGCACCTCCCTCCCACATCAGAGGTCCCAGGTTTGGCTCCCAGTGCCTCCTAAAGAAACAAGGAAGACGAACAGACACAGCAAGTGAAAAACATACAAGGGGGTGGAAGAAATAAAATAAATCTTTAAAAAATAAAAATAACAAAGCTTCCTGGTCATGCTAACTTGTTCCATTCTGCACAGCATCGTCTGTCTCTCCCTGTGGCCTAGAAGCCAGAGGGAGGAAGTAAGGCTCTTAATTCGTCCTCGCCAATGTCCAGACACCCAGGAAGGGTGTTTGAGCATGAACACTCCCCTGCTAGGGTGCTGGTGGGCCCAAACTTTCCTCCCCCACCTGTGATGCCCAAGCAGGCTGACTCGGCCCCAGGCTCCCTGACGGCCCTCTTGAAGTATCCACTTGTCCGAATGGGACCTCATGCGGCCACCTGGGGTGGGGAGGATCTGGCTGAACATTTCCTGGGTCATGGTGTGTCATGGGTCAAACATATCTCTGATTTAGTAAAAAATTAAATTTTTAAAAAGGTACAGGGAAGTGGGTGTGGCTCAAGCGATTGGGCTCCCGTCCACCATATGGGAGGTCCCGGGTTCGTTTCCCGGAGCTTCCTGGTGAAGGCGAGCTGGCCCACGCGGAGAGCTTACGCAACAAAAAGAGACATAGAGGAGATATAATGAGAGACACAACAAACCAGGGAGCTGAGGTGGCTCAAGCGATTGAGTGCCTCTCTCCCACATGGAAGGTCCCAGGATCGGTTCCCGGTGCTGCCTAAAGAGAAGACGAGAAGAGAAGACAAGCAGACACAGCACACCGCGAATGGACACGGAGAGCAAGACAGCGAACGCAAAAACATTGGGGGTGGGGTGGGTAATAAATAAAATAAATCTTTTTAAAAAAGGTACAAACACCAAGGTCACCGCAAACTGTAGTCCCACAGCCCTGGGTTCGAATGCCAGCCCCGATGCTGTGTGACTTGGGGGAGCATCATCCCTAGCTAAGCAGGAGTTCTACAAGACGGAAAACACACAACTGGAACGATGAAGCCAAACTCACAAAACGGCACGCAAAGGGGGCGAGGAATACAGCAGGCCTCCGATTGGCACGAGGCTCAGTCAACACCCAAAGAGGCCACCCTGACTCCCTTCTGAGTACAAAGGCGACATGACAACAGCGGGTGGCTGGCAGGGGCCCGTCCCTGGCCACACACAGGCCCGGACCACGCTGCCGCCTTCGTCCTCTCGCCTCCTGGGCCTTTTCGGAGCCAACTCTCAACTCACAAACCCCTGTTCAGCGATTCTGGGCTTTTTTCCCTCCCGGCTCCCGAAGCTCAGGGACACCAGGTCGACACAACCAGGCCTCCAGCTTCCCCGTGGTTGGGACAGCCGGGAGGGAATCAGGGACCAAGAAAAGCAAGCACTTACCATGGAGATGGCAAACAGGGAGTTGTCGAAGGACATGTCTGCAACAGAGAGGAAAACCAGGACCGGGGGTCAGTTGAAACTTCCCTGCTCACCGTCCTCCCCGCCACAAGCCCGCAGGCCCAGAGGCAGCCTGAGGAAGCGGGTGGGACCATCTCCCAGCATCCTCTTTTGCTCCCAACCCATGGCATTGGATGAAATGGACCCATGTCCCTTCCCTGCTCAAAGCTCTCCTTTAGGGGTCTCTCACTGCCCTCGGAAATGGATGCCTCGTCACCACTCCTGCCTTCGTCATGCCCCCACCTTCTAGAACACCTCCCAGCTCCTCCCAATTGCCCAAATCACCCACTCGTGACCTGGCTACTCCCTGCTCCTCTCTCCCAAACATCACCTCCTCTGGGGACCTTGTTCCAGGCAAGGTCCAGCCCTCTAGAATATGGATTTGTGGGCAGATCTTGGCATATAGTAGGCACTCAATAAATGTCTCAGGCAGTGCATGAAGTACAGAAAATCAAGTTTCTCCTCTGAGGGCCCCTCGGAGAGTGCCGTGCATCACGGCCCGCCTTTCTGCCGCTCCCTAGAGGCAGGCAGCAGAACGACAGGCTCGGGAAGACCAGCTGGGCCCCATTTAAGGACTTTTGGTGGCAGCGAATATTAAACACATGGCTTGCAACTAATAGTGTTTGGGCTGAGGGGTAAGAAGGGGAATTGCGGGGCCCTCGGAGCTCATCAGACCTTGTCTGTGTAGTCAGGGAAGGCTTCCCTGAGGAGGTGACCTTCGGATGGAGACTGGAGGGGGGAGAGAGTTCCAGGCAGAGGGCAGAGTGAGTGAAAAGGCCAGCTCAAAGCAGAGAAGGTGAACAGGGAATCCGGGCAGGTCAGGGGACAGAGAGGCTCCTGACCCTACAGGGCGTGACCTGCCACAGAAGCTTAAGGGACCCTGCCCCTGGCAGGGGACAGGAGTGGGGAGGCACAGACCTGTGGTGACGAAGTTAACCTGGGTCCAGTACGATTCTCGCTCTCTGCAAAGGGATATGGGAGAGAGTGATGTCTTGCCTTGGGCAGGAGGCTTAGCCCTGAACTAAACCCAATACTTGACCTTCACTGAGCCGGCACACCACCCCCACCCAGCACATCCTCCCCGCCAGGCACCCTGCGCAGGGAAAACAATAATGATATATATATATATATTTTTAAGATTTTATTTATTTATTCATTTATCCCCCCCTTGCTGCCTGGGCTCGCTGGGTCAGCTAACCACGCCATGCGGGCGGGCTTGCCTTCACCAGGAGGCCCCGGGAACCGAACTCAGGGCCTCCCATATGGTAAACGGGAGCCCCACTGATTGAGCCACAGCCGCTTCCCAGCAATAATGATTTGCTGAGCTGTTATACTGTGTGAAACCCTTCCCACGTCCTGAATCTCCCCATCTACTCTGCCGGGTCGACCAGAAGACTTAAGAGATGGTCATTCACTTGACTGAGCCCTACATTGGGATGAGGCTGGGATTCCAACCGCAGAAGACAATTAGTTCTTCCTTCAGGCAGTAGGGAGTCTACTCCTCTCTCAAGAGAAACCTGATGGCTGGGAAACCAGGGCCACCGCCTTGGGGGTGCAAGCTGGGCACTGCACAACCCCAGAGGGCACCCCCTCCCCTCCCTTGTGGATTTCTTAGAGTGATTTCTCACCCGGGAAAAGGGGATTGTTCCTAAAGGATAAGAAACGTGAGCTCCTGTTGCGAAGTCTCCCAGCCCAGTGCCTGGTCGCAGTAGGCAGGTAAGGACCCCCTGCCACCAGGGAGTGGTGTTTGGGGCAGGGGAATCCCACCCAGCCAGGGACGCCGTCCTCTGCCCCAAGAATCAAGGCTGGCTCCTTAGCAAAAGATTCTTTAACTCCCCATCAGAAAGTGTCGGGCTGGGACTGAGTAGTGCTTTCCCCCAACCCACCCTCTGAGAGTCTCCAGAGAAATGTCTCACCTTTTCTTCTGCAGGTTTCTGACTTTCACTGAGATGAAAGTAAATAAATAAACAAAGCATTAGCTTTGGGTCCCAGTTGGCTCTGGCAAGTTTCTAAGGTCAAAGTGAAAGCCTCAGAGAAGCTCAGCAGGTCCCCGAGCGTCCTCCCTCCCTCCCTCATACATTCTCACCCAGCCTTGCCTTCTCTCCTGCCAACTTTGCCACTCAACGGGAAAGCCCCTGGACGCTTCCCACCAAGTACAGAAGTCACAGGTGTCAGCTGGAAACGGCGAGCAACGCACAAGCATGCAAAGGTTTTTGTTGCTTGTTGCTATTTAAAACATCCACTTCTCTCCACCACCATCATCTCACTTCTGGAGGATTCTTTGCTTGCTAAGTTTTGGAGAGCTCCCCCAAAGAGTCTTCCCATGCCTCCCCACCCCACCCCCCCCACCGCCCAAAGTGGGTGTGAGTGTGAGCACATTTGCACGTTCCAGAGGTTGCAAACGGGCAGCCCACATGGGCCAGGTTACCTTTTCTGATTATCAAGGTCACCATCCCCATCACAGCCAGGAGGAGGAGGGCTCCAGCCAGGCTCAGAGAGAACACCAAGATCCAAGTGGGGACTAGAGGAAAATGGGAAAAGAAGGAGAGGGCACGTCATGGAGCAGTGGGGATACGAGGCGGGAAGAGTATGGGAAAACGGTGGGTCCCCCAGGATACCTTTGGGGAACCGCCCCCTCCCCCGTCTCCCCCAACCACATGACTTGGGTGTAGCATACCTTAACTCTGGTCAATTAGCATAGCCCCACCTTCTGGCCACCCTGATGGGTTCGGGGACCAGCACTTGTCCCAATCTGAGCCAATGAGAGCTAATTCTGGGACTTTGGCTGGACCACAGGGAAAAATATGTTGACTCCTCAATTCCTCTATTCATCCCTAGCACTGCATAATCTAATTCCATCTTTATAAATTGATTTATATTTACATTTTCTATAAATGAAATCATACACTATGTAGTACTTTGTATCTGCTTTCTTTCACTTAGCATACCTCTTTTTTAACCTGCTATTGACATCTTTATTTTTATTATTATTATTATTATTTTTTTTACCGGGAGGTACCGGGGATCGAACCCCGGTCTCTCCATATGGTAGACGGACGCCGAACCTCTTGAGCCACATCCGTTTCCCTGCTATTGACATCTTGTAACATTAACATACCTTTGTTCAGTTTCAAAGAAAAACAGTCTTATATATGCAATATTACCCATATTCCTATTTCACATGAGGTTTTACTATGCTATACAGTCCCATGTTACAGTTTGTAGTTTTCCTTCTATTAATATACATGACCTTAGACTTCCCCTTTCATTGAGAAATGAGTGCGAAGGGGCGTGGAGTTTTTTTTTTTTTTGGAGTAATGAAATTGTTCTAAAAATTTTTTGTGGCTATGAGTGCACAACATTGTGATTATACTAAAAGCCACCGATTGTACACTTTGGATAGATCATATGGTATGTGACTATATCTCAATAAAACTGCTTTAAAAAAAATATATTGACAACTCCTCTGGCTAGCATCGCAGAGCTGGTAGGACAGGCATCCGGAGCTGCTAGGCACAGTTTTGCCGACTAGCGGGGGTGGTGGGGGGCTGCCTGAGAATAAAACCCTGGCAGAACAAAGCAGAGTTAACCCGTGCCGTTTCTGAGCACCTGGATCCAGCTGTGCCTGAAGTGAGCTTGCTCCTGGATCCTTGAGTTCTGTGAACCGACAAATTCCTTTTTGTTGCTTAATCGAGTCAGGTTTTCAGTTCCTTGCAACCTAAGGTCCTGGTTGTTTCAGCCTGGGCACCAGGGGGTTTCAGGCGACATCCACCCCCAGCCACACATTGTGACCTGAGGCCCGTGCAGAAGTCAACACCAAAGACATGGAGGACCCTTTCTCAGAGTTTTCTTCTCTGCCAAGGACTTAGTCACCCCTCCCTAGAGGGTGGTAGTCAGGGAATAACCCAGGAGAGGCAAAGGAGAGATGTCCAATGTGGTAGGTACACAGTGGTAGCCCTTGTTCATTCATTCACATGGGGCAGGATGGGTGTCGTCAGTGCCCCACTCCAAGACCACAAGGCCAAGGTGAGAGAAGGGGGCCGCTGATGGCAGCACTCAAGGCGAGGAAGGATACAGAGACTGTTCTGTCATTGCAGCGTGCAGGCATCGGCTGGCACCCAGGTTCTCTTGGCAGCGGGAAAGTTTGGCCGGATGGTAACTCAGAGGTACCCCGGAGGTTGGACCATTTGGGATCATCACACTGCCCTCCATTCTTTGATCCAGAACCCACACCTAGCCCTGGATCCTGGAGAAACTGGAGAAAACATCAGCCTTCCCAGGGCTCCCGTCTCAGAGGAAAAGCTGAAGAACTCCCTGGGGCCCTCCAGGCCCCGTGCTGCCTGTCCCCATTATCTCCCTGCCCCCATCCATCCCTACTCACACCCTCCCTCACTCGGCTTCTGCCACACTGGGCTTCTCCATGTTTCTCCAACACAGCAGGCTCAGTCCTGCCGCAGGGCCTTTACACGGCTGTTCTCTTGGCCTGGAATGTTCTTTTCCCCCAGGTACCCCCGTGGTGGGCTCCTTCTCACTGTTCAGACTGCCTGCTCTGACCATGCTACTCTCTCTCAGTTAAAAACCCTTCTCTAGGAGGTATTCATGCCCTGAGCTTTACTTATTCCCTGCTGGCATAATGAATAATTGGGGGACTGCTTGTTTAGCTCCCCTGGAACATCAGCGGCAGAAGGGCAGGAACACTGTCTATTTCATTCACTGTTGATTCTGCAGGGCCGAGGACAGTACCTCGTGCATAGCAGGTGCTCAAATAATTCTGAGGCCATTAGGGGAGGGTGCAATACAGCGTGGTGGCTTAATGCCTCAAACTAGGAGGCCGATGGAATCCCAGCTCTGCCACCCGCTAGCTGTGGGGCTTGGGCAAGTCCCTTCACTGTGTGTGCCTCAGTTTCCTTATTGACGCAGCAGGGAGAATCGCCATCCCCGCCTCGTGGGACAGCTGTGAGAAAGAGAAAAAGGTAAGGCGAGTAAATCTTGCTCGGAGAGCCACAAGCAGAGGAAACAGAGTGTGCAAAGGCTCAGCGGTGGGAAAACAGAGCTCCTCGCAGCAAGGGCTCCAGGGGGAGGCCGAACCTGGGAGGGAGACGTGCACAGACTGGCTGAGGTCCGACAGCTGGAGCTGGCTGTGCTCCCCAAACACGCCATACTGGCAGTAGAACTTGTCCCCGGGTGCCTTGCCACAGCCGGTCACGTTGAACGTCACCCCAAGCTGGTCCGCGGGGGCCTGCAGGAGCTGGACCACATGCTCCCCGCAGTACAGTGTGAAGTTGGCCCCTGGGAAGCCCCCAGGGGCCACACAGGCAATGTGGATGGGGTCCTCTTGGCTGCTGGGGTGCGGGGGCACCAGCAGGATGGTCGGTGCTGGGATTGCCAAGGAGCCTGTGGGGGCGGAAGAAGGGATGGCCCGGTGGGTGGGTGGTTAGAGTGGAGGCCCTGGGAATCCCTGCCTGGCCAGGCTGTGTGGCCTTGGGCAAGTAGCTCAACCTCTCTGGGCCTCATTTTTACCCCCTGCACAGGGTAGTTAGTGATTCCTTACCCCACTGGGCATAATTTTATAATAATAGCAATGGTTATCATACAGTAACACAACATACAATGTGACTTCAATTGACAAGGACTTAACTCAGCACCAGTGCCAGGCCCGGGTCTAGGTACTGGGGACAGAGCAGACATCCCTGCCTGGTAGAGCCAAGGGGATGAGAAGCACCAGGCAGCAAATCAGACAGGGTGCTGGGGAGGCCACGTTAGCTGGGCTGGCCCTGGAGGGCTTCCCTGAAGAGGTGGCTTTGGAGCTGGGTGCTCAGAGGAGCCAGGGGAAGGCACAGGAAACCACACACAGGGGCAAAGACCCAGAGGATGGAAGCGGCATGGGGTATTAGGAGCGGGCAGGAAGCTGGGGTGGCAGGGAGAGTGGGAGAAAAGGAGGGCACCGGGGCCAGCTCCTAGACCGTGGGGAGGCGTGTGGATTTTGGAGGCTGGCTGAGTGCAGGAGGAAGATTCTCCCGGGGAACAGTCTCTCTCCCAGCCTCAGGTGACTTCTACACAAGCCTTGCCTTGTTCAGCCTCTTCCCTCCACCCCCAACACATCTTCCTGCTGCCCCAGGCCTGGAGGTAGGAGAGCTGAGTCACGGGGTGTGGACAGGGCTGACTCCAGCAGGGTGATCTTTCTGAGAGGTAGAGGGGTGTCAAGGAACCCAACAGGAGAAAGCAACACCTCTGGGGAGTCTCCGAGGCTCTTGGTCAAATCTATTAGTTCAGCCTCCTCCATCTCCTGGGGAAGGGCAGCCCCACAGTGGCTTCTGTCTTCCCTGTAGAGGCAAGGTGGGTGGGTGGAGGGCAGAGTTGTGTGCTGGGGAGTGTGTGTGTGGGGGAGGTGGGGGTGCCAGACTCACCGGCCACAAACAGCAGGACCGGCCAGGCCATCTCTCCTGCCAGGAACTCTGGCTGAGGCCAGGGTGCCCCACGGCTCAGCGACAACTGCTCCTGTGAGGCCAGAGCGGGAAAGGAGAACCAGGGCTGACTCGAGCCAAGGGTTTCGTCACTGTAGGAAGTTGCACACTTGTGGGCACTGAAGGGGACTCTCTCCCCTCCCCACCCTTTTCCCAGACGCACAGCAGACTCTGGTCCCTCTCTCCGCAACTTGGTGGCTGCAGTCCTGCAGACGGGAGGGGAAAACGGACAAGATGGGTGGCTGTTGGTTTGCATTTGTTTAATGTTTTGTTTTTCTCTCCCCCTTGAGAGAGAACTCCTGGGTATGAGGAAGAGCTCCAGGGCAGTAGGCTATTTGGGAAACCCATGCTACAGATGCAAACCACCATGGCCCAACCTGTGCGAAAATTGGAAGAAACATGGGGCAAAGCGTGCTAGGGAGTGGTGGTTAGGGCTTGGCCTCCGTGACATTGGGCAAGGCACGGTCCTGCATTGGAGTCTCAGCTTACTGCTCTGTAAAATGGGGCTAAGAGTAGTAGATCCAAAGAACCCATGGTAGGAAACGTGATGCCTAGTAGGTGTGAGTACTCCAGATGTGAAGACATGGGAAGTGGGTATAGCTCAGTGGTTTGAGCACCTGATTCCCATATACAAATTCCTGGGTTCAATTCCCAGTACCTCCTTAAAAAAAAAAAAGACACGGGGAAGAAAATCCACAGGAACATCAGCAGCCTGGAGAAAGGGACCACTGGCTCCAGATACTGAGGGAATTAAAAAGATAGTTTGCGGGGGTGGATGTGGCTCAAATGGTTGGGTGTCCATTTGCCATATGGAGGGACCTGGGTTCGATCCCCAGGACCTCCCAGTAAAATAAAAAAAAAAAAAATAGAATGCGCATGGGCTGCCAGGCTCTGTGTGCTGGGAGCCGCCAGGCCCTGGGAGCCATGCAGCAAGATGATGACGTAACAGGGGAGAGACAAGACGAGATGCTCTGAGAGCTCTGAAGATCAGGAACCGAGGTGGCGCAGGTGGCAGAACACCTCTCTCCTACATCGGAGGTCTCCAGGGTTGAATCCTGGTGAGGACTGGAGGAGGAAGATGAGAGGAGATGGTGGGAAACAGACACAGAAAATTGCCCAGCGAATGGACACAAAACAGCAAATGGTGAAGGGCGGGTTTAAAATGGATGAAGTAAATAAATAAATCTTTAAAAAAAAAAAGTTTGCAGAACAAGTTGGTAATTGTTTACAGCCCAGAAGATTCCAAGGGCCTGTCCTACTGGTGGGTTTGCTTTGGTCTCTCTAAACATTTCTGTTCAAGACAAGCAGGTCCACCTGGAGGTCTGCACCCGGGAAGGACATAGTTGTGTGGTCAACAAACACTAAAAAGGGCCATTGGAGTGGGCTTTTTTCCTTTGACACACAAAGCTCACTATGACCTCAGTGCCTTTACACATGCTATTTCCCCTGACCTTAGTCAAATCCCATTCATCTTTCAGATAGCAACTTATGTATCACTTCTGGGAAACCTTTCCAGACTACTCTGGACTTGGAAAACTTCCATTGCTGAATCCTCCCAATATGTCTTGTAATTTTCCTTGATTGTAGTTAGCATGCTTGTATTTATAAAGATTTTGTCTATTTCATCTAAGTTGTCAAATTTATTGGTATGAAGTTGATCATAGTCCCTTTTTATTCTTTTTTGTCTGTAGGACCTGTAGTGATGTCCCCTCATTCATCACTGATAATGGTAATTTTTTTTTTCTCTTTATTTTCCTGGGGTTAGTCAGTTTTATTAATCTTTAAAAAGTATACAGGGAAGCGGCTGTGGCTCAATCAGTAGGGCTCCCGTTTACCATATGGGAGGCCCCGGGTTCGGTTCCCGGGGCCTCCTGGTGAAGGCAAACCCACCTGCATGGCGTGGTTAGCCGACCCAGCGAGCACAAGCAGCAAGGGGGGATAAATGAATAAATAAATAAAATCTTTAAAAAAAAAAAAAGTATTAAGTATTTTGGCTTTGTTGTTTTTCTCTATTTTCTGTTTTCCTGCTCTTTATTCTTTTCTTTCTTCTACTTACTTCATGTTTAATTTGACCTTTTTTTTTCTAGCTTAAGGTAGGAGATTAGCTCATTGATTTTAAATCTTTTTTCTCTTCTAATATAAACATTTAAAGCCACATTTCCCTCTAAGCACTGCTTTAATGTCATCCCACACATTTTGATATATTGTTTCATTATCGTGGTTGGAAATATCTTATTTCCCTTGTGATTTATTTCTATGACCCATAAGTTATTTAGAAGTGTGTTGTTTAATTTCCAAATGTTTGATAGCTTCTTGTTAGTGCTTTTTTATTTATTTCCTTTGTAGTCAGAGAATACACTCCTTTGGAAAAAAAATTAATGAAAATAAGCTTTATTATTACATCAAGTAATAAATACATACAAAGATGCAAACAGTTTTAGTCATTTTCCCCCCATTTTGATCAACTTACAGGAAACACAAAACTGAAGTCCACATACAGTCTCAGTATGAAAATTTTCAGGGGCCCCTGTAAGGTAGGATAGGTTATTCTTCTGTATTTATAAGTTGTGCACTTTTTATTTGACTTCAAAGCACTAATAGTCATGCATCTGCTTGAGCAAAAATGGAAGGTATATTAAACAGAATCTACACTGTATCCCAAACTGGGACTAGATAATAAGTAAAGCCTGCTGTCAGTATTTACTAAAAACAGAATCCTTAGAGTTGTATTAGCTTATGAAAGAGAACAAAGAATAATTTAGGTAATATAAATGTATTCGAAAGAGAAGATTAGGGAGGCAGATGTGGCTCAAATGGATGGGCGTCCGTTTCCCATATGGAGGGACCTGGGTTCGATCCCGGGACCTCCTGGTAAAATAAAGAAAAATATAGAATGGCCTTGGAGGCAAATTACAGTTTGATGTAAGATAGGTAACTTTCCCATGTATTATTTTTTTTGTCAATGCTTAAGGAAGAAAAAAAAAAAAAAGCTTTAGTACTTCCTAACTACTTAAAACACAAATCCTAATCAACTGCAAAATCTTTTTTTTTTTTTTTTTTTTTAAGATTTTATTTATTTATTCATTTATCCCCCCCCTTGCTGCTTGTGCTCGCTGGGTCAGCTAACCATGCCGTGTGGGCGGGCTTGCCTTCACCAGGAGGCCCCGGGAACCGAATCCGGGGCCTCCCATATGGTAAACGGGAGCCCCACTGATTGAGCCACAGCCGCTTCCCAACTGCAAAATCTTTAAGTCCTTAGGTTCAGAGCCTAGTGAACCATGAGAGGGAAATGGGGAAAAATAAAAACCAACTGCCAATTTTGAAAACAAGATTCTCATCTGAACAAGGGAGATGAACTCTAACTTCTCACATTATAAAAAGATGGAAAGCCTTCAAAGCTAACAAGGCGGCTAGGACCTGCCATTCCATTCTGTTTTGGCCAAGCACTCCCAAAGCAGTCCTCTAGCGTGAATGCCATGGTTTAGTCTCTCCATCGCGCTCTTGCTCCCTGTGTAGGTGGGTCTGATCTCTTTTCCCAAGTCTTCGATGATGGCCAGCAGCTCAGCATATCTGCTCTGGAGCACCTGGCTGTTCCCAGTTCCCTGGGTGTAGCCGAGGGATGGCGGTCCACAGTCACACAGCAGCCGGCAGTACTGTGAGGACGTTGCCATGCCGGGAGAAGGAGAGTGGACACTTCCAGCTGGAGAAAATGGTGGTGGGTGGGGCTTATAAGTACTTGGATTGTTCCAGATGCTGAGGTCTGGCTGCTCCACGTCATTAGAATAAGCTGTTCTTGACATGATTTGAAATGGATTTCAGGTGATGGTTTGTAGCCAGTGGTTTTGAGCCTTTTCTGAGCCTAAGACTCCTCTGAGACTGTGACAAAAGTGCGAGGCATTCTCCCTGGGTACATTCATGCTGCATCCACTGCATTTTGCATATGAACTCATCTGGATATCTGACAAGCATCTACTGTGTGCCGGACACTTGTCTAGGCTCTAGAGTAGGGGCTCTTAACAAGAGGTCCGTGACCTTGAACTGAAATTCTAAAAACCATTATTCTTTTGGGGACGTGTTGGTGCGGGTGTGATATATTTACTAAATAATACACTGTATAGTGTTGACTTAGTAAGGGGTCCATGGTTTACACCTGACTGGCAAAGGGGTCTGTGGAACAAAAAAGGCTAAGAACCCCTGCTCTAGAGGACTCATGAATGAACGTCTGTCCTTTGAAATTCAGCGATACTTTTTTATAGCCCAGCGTATCTTGATGAAAGTTCTATGTGCACTAGACACAAAAGTACACTCTAGAGCTATTTGACAAATCCTGTAAATATCCATTGGATTAGGTCAAGGTAGTTCACAGAACATGCCTGAACTTATTGAATTCATCCTTTGTCATTTCTTAAAATAACTCTGCTCCTCTGGGAGGGCAGGGATGGCATCTGTGTTGCCTCCCACTTTATCCCCAATGCCCACCCCACCGCAGTGCTTGGCACACGGTGAATCCTAAATATTTGATTGTCCTGGATTGACCTGAAAGCCAGGAAAACATTCATTTTATTTTTTTGTGGCTCTATTCTGGGTGTGTAGGAGACATGGGTTATTTATTCCACAACTGTTCACTGAGTGTCACCAATGGCCTAGGATTGTGCGGGGTGCCAGGGACTCTGGTGAACAAAACAGCTTGCGCCCTCAAGGAACTCAGAAGTTTAGCAGCAAGTGAGACAAGTTGTCCCTCAGTGTCCAGCAGGTAAAGGGATATATGACAGGAGTGGTTGCCGAGGGGGCTCTACATCCAGCTTCAGCAGATTCAGGGAAAGCTTCTGAGAGGTGGTGACATCTGGCTCCAAAAGCCTGAGAAGGAGGGCAGGGAAGGGCGTTTGAGGCAGAAGGAACAGTATGTGCAAAAGGCTTTGCCTAGATATAAAGACTTTATCCTGGGAGCACCTAATAGGGCTCAGGGATCTGTAACCTGCATTTCTTTTTTTTTTTAAAGATTTTATTTATTTATTCATTTATCTCCCCCTTGCTGCTTGTGCTCGCTGGGTCAGCTAACCACGCCGCGCGGGTGGGCTTGCCTTCACCAGGAGGCCCCGGGAACCAAACCCGGGGCCTCCCATATGGTAAACGGGAGCCCTACTGATTGAGCCACAGCCTCTTCCCTGTAACCTGCATTTTTGAGTTTACTGGATCCTCTGCTCAGAAAAATATCCATCCGTAACTGCATTGGGCGTGTCTCTCATGGATGGCACCCTCAGGAGGCACAACTTGAGGGGTCAAGGGCAGGGTCAAAGGGGACCAGCATGGTCAGGGAGCTGTTAGCCTCAGGCCTGAAGTCGCTGGGGAAGAAGCAGTTAAGGAACTGGGAGAGTTGCATTCTTTGGTAGAAAGCGGCAGCCACTGTTCCCGGCAGCCTGACAGTCTGGGAACCAGAGAAGAGTTAGCAGACTTCCTTTTCCTCTGGCCCTCAAATCTCCTACTGGGATTGAAGCTGACTGGAAGTGAGAGGAAAAGGCAGCCGTGGCGGCCAGGTGTACAGAGTAGTGCAGACAAGGGGAGCAAGCAGCCCTGGGGGCCCAAACAGATTGCCCAGCACATACTCTCAGAAGCTTTTGGTTATGGCTCAAGAGGCTTCACCGACCTCCAGAAGCCGCTCTACGACCTCCCGGGGTCGTGTGGCCCCAAGCCTAAGATTGTAGGTCAACGCTGCAAAGGGAAGAGGGACCCCACGCGATGTGGCCCTGGCTAACTGCTCGCATCTCTGGCCACTCCTCCCACCCCCAGCCTGCACCCTGACCTCCTTTCTGCCCCTGTGACTCTCTCACTGCCTCCTGACCTCAGGTCACTGTTCTCTGGGCTTTCCTCCTACTTGAAGTCTCAGCTTCAATGGCGCGTCCACAGGGCAGCCTTCCTTGGACTCCAGGCTAGGGTAGGCACCCATCACCCTCTCCCACCTCGCCTTTGCTTCTCAGCACCTGTGGCTATCTGGAATAACCTTAGTGCTGAACCGGCTTGCACAGTGACTGTCTCCTTCACTAGGATGTCAGCTCCATGATGACAGAGGCAGTGCTTGTGCTCTTCACCGTGCCAGATGCTTAGTAAATATTGATTGGATAAGTAGGGAGGGGGAGAGCGTTTGTTTTTGTTTAATCGAGGGACAGAATCACCCAAATGTCAGCAAAAAGGGTGCAGTGGGGAGCTCCGAGGGCCCGTCCTTCCAAAGGAATGCCTGAAAAAAAAAATCAAGCAAAAACTGGCAGAAACATCTTTGCCAGACCTCTGGAAGACAAAGGTTCATACAAACCAAGCAAATGCTGGATCAAGAGACAGGACTATGGTTAACAGACCAAATATGAGAACATTCTCTCATGAACTATAACAAACATGTAATACTAATACAGGGTGTTAATAATTGGGTGGGCTATGAGAAAATACACCACATGTAAGATATGGATTATAGTTAGTAAAGCTTTGATGATGCTTTTTTATAATTTGTTACAAATGTTTCACAACAATGCAAGGTGGAGGTGGGGTGATGTATGGGAGCCCTGAGTGATGATATGGTGTTTGTTTTGTAAGTAAACAACTTTTACTATACACTTATTGTTTATGTATGTTCATGTATGAATGATATTCTTCAATAAATTTTTTTTTTTTTAAAAAGAGGCCTCTTGGGAAGCAGATGTGGCTCAAGCAGTTGGGTGCCTGCCTACCACATGGGAGGTCCTGGGTTTGGTTCCTGGCGCCTCTTAAAGAAGACTGGCAAGACAGTGAGCTGATGCGACCGGCTGGCAAGGCGAGCTGATGCAACAAGATGATGCAACAAAGAGACACAACAAGGAAACACAATGAGAGACACAACAAGTGGGGAGCAGACGTGGCCCAAGCCATTAGGTGTCTCCCTCCCACGTGGGAGGTCCTGGATTCAGTTCCTGGTGTCTCCTTAAAAGAAAAACAAGAAGCAGAAGACGAGCAGACAACACACAAAAAATGGACACAGAGAGCAGAAGTTAGCACAAATGAGGGGATGGAAATAAAAAAATAAATCTTAAAAAAAATAGAGGCCACTTAAAAATGACAGGACCATCAATGATGGTGTGGTAGGAGGGCTTTGTGGCATTTTTACTTACCCTTGCCCACCCCCTCCCCGGCTCAGCAGTGGTCTCCAAGAGGACAGCTGGCATTCCAGCGTGGAGACCCTGGTCCCTGGCTCTGGAGGCAGCGGAGTAAACCTTATTCTTAAGGAATCAAGTTTGGCTGTTCTAACTTGTCTGGGGGCCACCTGAAGGACTGAGGCAAGGGGCTCCTCTCTGTTTTGCCTAGCTCAGAGCTGCAGGTGGAAAAATGGCAGGCATCCCTCTAAAACACCCTAAGGCAAAGGAACAACCAGCAGTTGCCTGGAGCAAAAGATTCCAATTGAGGCAAACAATAGATACAGCAAAAGACATGCAGAAACCTAGGGAGGGAAAGCTGCTGAGTTTCTTTGGGTATTTAGGGCAGGGCATTCAGAAGCAACCTAATATACTGGGGAATTTAGAAGGGGATGCTCAGGCCCAAAAAATACCTGAGAAGCCCCTAAGCTTTCACCTCTGGCTGAGCTCTAGCTCAGCCCAAGCAGGAAATGAAGGCTAAGGCAGAGTTGTAAAGGGCTGGCTAAGGGTTGAAGGCGTGCCCCAGCACAGGGGCAAACTGCAAAGACAAGGAGCATTTTCTATTTTTTTTTCCCTCCAGAATATATAACTCATTCTTACAACTGGATGACAAAAAGACAACAACCCGATTTAAAAAATCAACAAAGGACTTGAAGATACTTTTCTCCAAAGAAGATATACGAATAGCCAACAAGCACATGAAAAGATGCTCAGTATCATTAGTCAATAGGGAAATAGAGGGGAGCGGTTGTAGCTCAGTGGTTGAGTACCTGCTTCCCATGTACGAGGTCTCTGGTTTAATCCCCAGTATCTCCTAAAAAATAATAATAATAAAGAAAAAAACCACAATGAGATACTTCACACCCATTAGGATAGATAAAACAATAATAATAATTTAAAAAGAAACAGGAAATAACAAGTCTTGGCAAGGAGTTGTAGAAATCGGAACCCTTGTATATTGCGAGTGGGAATGCCAGATTGTGCAGCTATTGTGGAATACAGTTCGTGGGCCGTCAAAAATTACCATATGACCTGGCAATTAGAAATGAACCTGTTTTCTGAAGGGAGGGAGAGGGAAAAACAGGTGTAATATGGGGACATTTTCGGGACTTGGGAATTGTCCTGAATGACACTGCAATGACAGGTACAATTCATTATATATCTGGTCAAAACTTACAAAATTGTGTGGGACAGAGTGTAAACTACAAAGTTATAATCCACGCTTAGTGGCAATGCTCCAAAATGTGTTCACCAAGTGTAACAAATGTACCACACTAATGAAGGATGTTGTTACTGTAGGAGAATGTGGGAGGGATTGGGAGCAGGGCATATAGGAATGCCCCATATATTTTTTATGTAGCCTTTATGTAACCTAAGTATCTTTTTAAAAAAAATTAGAAACTATTAAAAAAAAAAAAATGAACCTGTTACAATGGGGATGAACCTTAAAAACATTATGTTAAGTGAAAGAAGCCAGACACAAATTGTCACGTCTAATTACATTTATATGAAGTATCCAGAATAGGTAAATTTGTAGGGACAGAAAGCAGGTTGGTGACTGCCTGGGGAAATGGGGAGTAACTGCTTAATGGATGTGAGGTTTCCTTTTGAGGTGATGAGAATGTTCTGGAACTAGGTAGAGGTGGCAGGTGCACAGCATTGTGAATATACTAAATATCAATGAACTCTGCATTTTAAAATAGTTTTGTGTGTGTGTGTGCTTTCACTTTTTATTTCCAAAGATTAACACACAACCTTTTACCAATTCTGCATAAGTTAACACTTAGCTTTTCATTCTCTATCCTCCTTCTATTGTTGATGCAAATCAGAACTACAATGATATAATTTCACACCTACTAGAATGGCTATTATTAAAAAGTCAGGGGTGCAGATGTAGCTCTGTGGTTGAGCGCCTGCCTCCCATGTACAGGGTTCCAGGTTCAAACCCCAGTACTTCCCCCGCCCCCCCAAAAAAAAGAAAACTACAAGTATTGAAGAGGATGTGGAGAGAACATTTATTCAGTGCTGGTGGGAATGTAGAATGGTACAGCCACTGTGGAATTCTGTTTGGCAGTTCCTAAAGAAGTTAGATATAGATCTACCATGTGACCTGGCAATACCATCACAAGAACTGAGAGGAGAGACACAGACATCTGCACAACCATGTTCATAGCGGTGTTATTCAAAATTGCCAAAAGATGGAAACAACCCAGGTGCCCATTAAATGACAAATGGGTAAACAAACTATACATATGATGGGACATTATGCAGCTGTAAGGAGAAATGAAGTCATGAAGCATATGGCAACATGGATGAACCTGGAGGACATTATGTTGAGTGAAGCAAGCCAGACACAAAAGGACAAATAGTGTATGAATGCGTTACTATGAACTAAATATATTGTGCAATCTCATGGAGTTAATAACAAGAATATGGGTCACCAGGAAGTAAGTTTTATGTGAATTTCACCTCAATTAAAAAAATTTTTTAAAAAATCACCCACAGTCTCTACAACTACGTCAGAATATCCATAGCTGTCGTCAGAATGACAGGAAAACTTGGGAGGGAAAAGAAATACCAAACGTGACTGTAGATAAACTTTAAGGGGGGCGGATGTGGCTCAAATGGTTGGGCGTCCGTCTGCCATATGGAGGGACCTGGGTTCGATCCCCGGGACCTCCCGGTAAGACAAAAAAAAAATATATAGAAGGCACATGGGCTGCCAGGCTGTGTGTGCTGGTGAGCCACCAGGCCCCGGGAGCCATGCAGCAAGATGATGATGTAACAGCGGAGAGACGCAGGGGAGAGACAAGACGAGATGCTCCGAAGGCTCCGAAAACCAGGAACCAAGGTGGCGCAGGTGGCAGAACACCTCTCTCCTACATCGGAGGTCTGCAGGATCGAATCCTGGTGAAGACTGGAGGAGGATGGGAGGAGATGGCAGGAAACAGACACAGAGAATTGCCCAGCGAATGGACACAAAACAGCAAATGGGGAAGGGGGGGTTTAAAATGGATGAAGTAAATAAATAAATCTTTAAAAAAACAAAACAAACTTTAAGGGTACAAAGTGGTGTGGCTCCCCCCAAGTTTGCAAAACCATCAGCTGTCTCTGAAGATTGAGCAAGAGATTGTTACCACTGCCAACCTCTGCCAGCCCTATCTTGAAAAATTACTACCTAAACCCTTATGTTTGGATGGAATTGCCGTTCAGAGTCCATTTCTCCAATGACTTCTTGGCCTTCCTGTCTGCTCCCCAGATAACACCAAACATTCACTGGGAGCCTACTACTTGCAAGCACTGGGCATGCATTATTCGCTGAATCCTCCCTGCAGCGCAGTGGGGTAGGCCTATTACTGTGGCCATTTCATGGATGAGGAAATTAAGGCTCCATTATGGGACCGGCAGGGGTTTGAGGCCAGGCAACCTGGCTCCAAGGCCCACACGCTCTCTCTCTCCTCTCTGCTGCCTCTAAGCACCCGGACTTCTGATTTTTCTGACCCAGGGCCGCTTCGGGACCCGTGGGATGCGGGGTAGGCCACATCCCTCTGCCGACTCTGGGCAAGAGAAGCGGGGCGCACATTTCCATCAACTCTCTTATGGAGTGATCGAGCCATCAAGCCCCAACTTAGAGCTTAGTTAAATGATAAAGTGACGGTTCTAAGGAGTAAAGGAAGGAGGGGTTAGGGGTCGAATCTGAGGCCACACTCCCAGGCCAAGACTGGTAAAAATCTGGAGGGATAACCGCCCCGCCCCCAGCGGAGTCATTTTATACGCGAACACTACGGGTCGCGCGCGGGACCATGCCCAGCAGCTATTTCCGGCCGGTTCCTCCGCGTCTGGAGTGCCCAACGGTCACTGCGCGCGGCGCTCTCTGGGAAAACCGCAGAGCGGTGCCTCAGAAAGACCCGGCCACCTCCACGTCAGTCGTCTTAACTTTTGCCTGCGAAGGATGGCCCACCATGGCATCTACTTTGATCATTTTCTCCCACCAGCGATTGACACTAGGCATGGAGGCCTTCCAGAAAAAGAGTCTCTAGGAAGTTGAGCATATTTAGACCCATCAGGCATTCGCTCGGGCAGCTAGAATCTCAGGGGGTTCTTCACTTCGGACTCCGCAGGTTTCGGCAGACGAACAGAAGCGGCGGCCAATCAGCTCCGCTGAGTAGCAGAGGGGCAGGGCTAGCCCTTAAAGGAGCCGCGACCCACTAGCAGACCGGAGGGTGGCCCGGATGATGGCGGCCGGCGCGGCCCTAGCCCTGGCCCTGTGGCTACTACTGCAGCCAACGGGGGTGGCAGGGGCGGGACCCCCGCCGATCCAGGACGGGGAGTTCACGTTCCTGCTGCCCGCGGGGAGGAAGCAGTGTTTCTATCAGTCCGCGCCGGCCAACGCGAGCCTCGAGACCGAATACCAGGTAGTGGGTCCGGGCCCTGGGTGGGAGCGAGCGGAGTCGGGGAGCGAGGGCGTGGCCACGCCGCTGAGGGGAGGCAGGCCTCAGAGAGGGGAGGCGGCGGCGCACGTGCGTGGGAGCCGGGGGCGGGACCAGCGTGTCTTCCCTGGAGGGGGCGGGGCCAACGGGGCGGGAGGGTCGGGCTCCTCCGGGCGGGCGGGGCCCGAGGGGCGTCGTGGGCGTGGCCAGTAGAAAGGGGCGTGGCCAACAGGAGGGTTTCTCCGGGTTGGGCTAAGCGAAGGGGCGTGGCCAAGAGAAGGGGCGTGGCCAGGTAAACGTAGATTCTTAGGGATTCTTAGTTCTTAGGGAGACTGGCTGAAAGAGCAGACCCCCAAACTGCCATATCAGTAAGGGCGGAGCCAAGGGAAGGGGCGCGGTTGGAGGGATGGGTGCGGGCGGGACCTGATGGCAGCTGTAGGTGAGAGCGCCCAGGTTGACCCAGCCCGGGCTTTCCCAGGTAGGTGCCCTCGGGTCGCCCGCGCCCCCAGCGCTCCCACCCTCTCTTACCTGTCCCCCAGGTGATCGGTGGCGCCGGGCTGGACGTGGACTTCTCGCTAGAGAGCCCTCAGGGCGTGCTGCTGGTCAGCGAGTCCCGCAAGGCCGACGGGGTGCACACGTGAGTGAAGTCCCCGCTGCAGGTCCGGGTTTGGTTACAGCCCTGCCCCTCCCCTGCGGCCTCCGGTTACTGCCCTGCCTGCCCGGGCGATTCAGGGTCAGGTCTGTCTGTCTGTCTGTCTGTGCAGGGTGGAGCCCACGGAGGCCGGGGACTACAAGCTGTGCTTCGACAACTCCTTCAGTACCATCTCTGAAAAGCTGGTGTTCTTCGAACTCATCTTCGATAGCCTGCAGGATGACGAGGAGGTCGAGGGCTGGGCCGAGGCCGTGGAGCCCGAGGAGATGCTGGATGTCAAGATGGAGGACATCAAGGTAGGCCCAAGGCTGAGCCTGGGGCCTCCCCTTCCTCGGGTGGGGTCCTCCCCTCGGCCTGACACAGGCTCCCCTAGATAGTGGTGCCCCAAACTTAGAATAACAGTAGCAGCTCACAGAGGATAGGACATTTGTCCGTTCTAAGAGCTTATATAACTTAGTCAATTGCCATAGCCACCCCATGAAGCAGATCCTGTGCTCTAATGATTCCCGTTTTGCAGTTGGGCAAACTGAGGCAAGGGATGGCTAAAACTGTCTCCCAGGCAGAGCCTGTATTTTAACCCAGACACCCTGGCCCCAGTTCCTCTGTCATAACCACTACTAAATATGTGCTCTGCACGTGTGTAGGCATCTCATTCTCAGCGGTTTTGAGGTTGACAGAGGAGAAAAATGAGGCCCAGAGAAGTTCATTAACTTGCTCACAGTCACACAGCCAGTGAGTAGCAGGGGGAGGATTCGGACTCAGGCAGCCTGCGTTCTCAACCACCCACGTCTCCAGAGCCCCGCTGGAGGAGGCCTGACCCTGCGCCACGCCCTCTGCCCTCCAGGAGTCCATCGAGACCATGAGGGCGCGGCTGGAGCGCAGCATCCAGATGCTGACGCTGCTGCGGGCCCTGGAGGCGCGCGACCGCAACCTGCAGGAGGGCAACCTGGAGCGCGTCAACTTCTGGTCGGCCGTGAACGTGGCCGTGCTGCTGCTCGTGGCCGTGGTGCAGGTGTGCACGCTCAAGCGCTTCTTCCAGGACAAGCGCCCCGTGCCCACGTAGCCCCTGCCCCTCCCCGAAACGAAGCGCAGGGGAAATGGGCAGCGAGCATGAGACTTGGGAGGGGGGGGTGTTCCCTTCCCCGACTCAGTTTCCCGTGGAGGCGAGAGAGTGCAGGCCCGGGTGCGTGACCTCACTTCTGGGGCGGGGAAGGGGACGCCGGGGCCTTGCCGGCCTGCGCCCTTCAGGATGCGGCTCAGAGCCAGGGCCTGGCTGTTTTCCTGGAAACTGCGCGTGGTGGGCACTGCGGTGTTCGAGGGCGGCCCTTGGATTTATTTTCCTGCCCCACTTGCCTCTGGCCCCGACTGTAAACGTGCCTTAGCTCGCGTCTTCCCACCTGCACGGCGCTGCCCGCTGTGGGATGGCACCCAGGAAGCAGTGCCCTCCCCTCCCCCTCCCCCACCTGGGCCCTCCAAGCCAGGTCGTGGTGCTTGTGGGACCCCTGCCTTCCTTCACCCCCCGCCCACAGGAGGCGCATTGCGGATGTGGTGGGTGGCTCCGAGGCTGGGGGGCTGGGGGGAGTCGGGAAGGAGACGTCACTGCAGTATTCTTGCCAGGACGGTTTTATAAGGCAGCCTGGGCCCAGCGGAGGTGGGCTGGGGTGGGTGTGAGGTCTGGTAACAGAGCTCCAGGAGAGGGGCCTGCAAGACCCACACCCTTCCCCCACCTCTGCAGGGGCCCCACCCAAGAAGGGCTGAGGGGTGGCCCCGGCCAGGCCTGCGCAGGAGCCTCAAGGAACAAAAAGCGGGTCTGGCCTGTGAGCTGCCGTCAATAAATTATGGTCAGAAAATCAATGAGGCTGGTGATTGGGACTCAGGGCCACCAGCCGGGGCAGGTCTGTCCCTGAGGCTCCAGGCCCAGGGCGGCCAGGCAGGCTCGGGAGGGGTCTCCCACGAAGCTCAGAAGAAAGGCCGGGTGGGCGCCGATGGAGGTGGTCGCCTGGGTACAAGAGAAAAATCAGAAAGCAGAGTGTCACTGTGTCCCTACCTGGGCCCGAAGGCCTGGCCCCGAGAGAGCCAGAGAGGGAGAAGGGGTATGAGGGGTCCTCGGGCCTGCGTGTGGTGGGGCACAGGGGTGTGCACTCCCACTCCCGAGCTGTGAAGGAACGGAACAAGCTCCACCCCCTGCGGTAGGGGCTCATCTTTGAAATGGGGGAGATGGGCAGGGGCTGCCCCCGCGTCCTTGGCCCGAGCGCCACCACAAAAGGCCCACACGGCAGCCACCAGAAGCTTCTTCCCTTTATTTTAGTTCAGTAAGAGGCTACAGAGTGCAGGCACTTCCAGTGGTCACACCGAGGGGTGCGGGCAAGGTCAGCTCCGACGGGCCGCCTGTGGCCCACCCCGAGGGGAGCCCGGGGGCGAGGCAGAGAGCCCCCCAAAGCCTGGCTGGCCCTGTGCTGGGCGCCCAGGAGGAGTGGCCGGTGGGCTGGGCTGGAGCTGGGTGGTTGGCGCAGCCGCCGAAGGAATATGTACAGCGCAGAGGGCGCAGGGCCAACCCCGGCGGGGGGCCGCCACGTCCACAGCCCGCTGCGGCCAGAAGCCCGGGGCCGGCGCCCCCACCCCAACAGGGCCCTGGGTGCCGGCCCTGTGCTCGGGGCACCAGGGCCCCGTGTCCCATCTCAGGGTCCAGCAGGCACAGGGCTTGGGGGTTCGGTGCTGGTGTCGGCGCCCAGGCCGTGGAGCTCCCCCACGGATGCGCAGGCCCCCCACGGGCCCCGCAGCCTAATCGAGCAGGGACGGCTCAGCGGGGCGGATAATGGTGGGCCGGCTGGGCGCAGCCGGGGGTCTTCTGCTGCAAAGAGAACAGAGGCAGGCGGGAAGGGGCGGGCAGTGAGGCCGGGGGCGGGCAGGCTCCCTCCCCTTCCTCTGGCATGGGCCCCACTCCGGCCCCGCCAGCAGCCCCCTGCAGTCATGCTGGCTGTGAGTGACCTGGGCGTGTTCCTGGCCCTCCCTGGGCTCCCGGCTCCTCACATGGGAAGCAGGCCGCCCCCGGAGGCTCAGTCAGGAAAGTAAGGGGAGACCAGGAGAAGGCGCCCAGCGTGGGCGCTTCCAGAGCTGTGTACTGGGCCCACCCTGGGGCCGGCCCTGACTCCATGTCTCCCTAGCTTTGTGCTCTGGGCAAGCTACATGGCCTCTCGGGCCTCAGTTTCCCCACCAGCCAAGTGGGGCTGACCACGAGGCCCCCTCACTCGGTATGGCACATGGCAAGAGCCTGTTAGGAGGGAGGTGGAGTGGAAGGTGGGGAGGGGGCGGCCTTACCTGGGCACTCCAGGGGGAATGCCGGGCGGGATCCGGGCCGGCCGTGACGGGATCTGAGGCGGCGCCGAGAAGGGGTCATTGTTGGCAAATACGCTCTGGGGTCCGGGTCGGGATGGGATGGGGGGCGCTGCGAAGGAGGCTGCTGGGCCCACAGGCATAGGAATCAGGGGGGGCCCTGGAGTGGGGCCCCTCACTGCTGGGGGCCGTCCCGGGGGGTGCATGCTGGACACGGGTCGGCGCTGTGGGGTGGGGCTGTGGAGGAAGGAGAGCGGGTTGGAGCTGGAGCAGGTGGGCTCCTGCTCGCCCTGACCTCAAAGCTGAAGAGCCCTCCAGAGCTCGGCCCTGCCCCTCCTCTCCCTACTTCAGGCCCCCCACACTTGTGTCTGGGCCTTGGCACCCACTGCCTCCCATCCTGGATGCAGACTCCTGAGCTCTCAGTGGGGCCAGCACTTTCTGTGAGACAGGACTGACCCACCCTCTGTCCTTGGGCGACCTGCCCTCACTGGTTGGTGTCCAAATCGACACTCTGAGGCCAATTCCCATCCGACAGCTCTGGGGGTGTGTGGGGCGTGCTGCTTATACCCCCCACTTTCCCCGCAGGTCTACATATACCCACCCTTCTTGGCCCAAACTCCTATCATGCCCTCAGGCGTCCATTTGGGCTTCACTGTAGGAGGGCACCAGGGGCAGGGCAGAAGGCAAGGGGAAACGGGTATTTATCTGCTGCTTCCTCCTGCTCTGCTGTCATCCCAACAGCTCTGGGTCTGCCTTGGTGCCTTCATATATCCTCGCCCCTCGTCCCCGCGGGCCCAGCCGGGTGGCGGCTCCTGCCCCCTAACCCCGCCCTCCCTGAGGCTGTGCCTCCTGCCTCCTGCCTGGTCCCTGGCGGAGCCCCAGGGAGCTGGGGACCCGTGGGCCCGGAGCCAGGCCTCCAGGACCTGTGGCTGCTGGTGCTCTGGAGCCAGGTGTCGTCGACGGGCGGGGGCACGGGTGTGGACACGGTGCTGGTGCTGATGTCCCCGATGATGTTGAGCGCCTCCTTGAGCGCGTGGTACATGCGCAGCATGTCGTCCCGCCGCTGGGCCTGGTCGGCCGACTCCTCCATGAGGCTGCTCTGGTCCGCGGAGGAGTACAGGTAGGCCAGCAGCTCGTGGTGGATGAAGGCCTTCGTCTGGGCAGGGGCAGGGGCAGGGGCAGGGGGGGTCAGGCCAGTGCCAGGCTGCGGCCCCGGCCCCCACCCCACGGAGAGCTCAGCTGGCTACCGCGACGGGCTGGAAGGGCCTTCTGGGTCTCTGACTTGACTTTGGAACGTATAGTACAGTAAAACGCAGGTGAGCCTTCCGAGGCCCTCAGGTGCTTTCAAATGTCCTTCCCACTGATCTCACACGTTTCTTATTAAACCTATTCCTAGAATCTTATCTCTTTTGCTCTCTTTACTTCCTTTTTAACTTCTAATTGGCTTTTATTTGAAAACGATGACTTTCTGGTCATTTTTATTTTGTCCCGCTCTGAAATCATCCTACAGGCTAGAGTAATTCTTGTTACTTTGCTTGGGGTTTCCAGGTATTCAAACTCATCTTCTACAGAAAAGTGTCCGTTTTCCTGTTCTTTTTCCATTTTCACGCCTCCAAATTATTTTTCCTATCTACTTGCATTGGCTTGTAATTCTCAAAGGAAATGAAATCAAAGTGGAAGTGGTCATCTTGTTCTTGAATTTAGCTTCCCTATTAAGGTTAAGATTGGGGAATGGATATGGCTCAAGCGGTTGAGTGCCCGCCTCCCACATGGGAGGTCCCGGATTCAGTTCCCGGTGCCTCCTTAAAAAACAAAACATAAAAACAAACAACAAACAAAACAAACCAAAAAAAAAAAAAAAAAAACCAACTTAGGGAAGCCGATGTGGCTCAGTGGTTGAGTGCCAGCTTCCCACATAGGAGGTTCCAGGTTCAATCCCCAGCCCCCAATACCTAAAAAAATTAAAAGATTGGCTCTGAGATTGAAATACACATTCAGTCAATATACAGTACCATCTACAATCACCTTTTAAAGAGTGGATGTTGAAGTTTTCCAAATACATTTTCAACATCGGCAGAAAGGACCATACTTGACAGTTTTTGAATTGTGAACCATGTGAAAGTGTTCAGCGATTCAAAAGCTCAAATGTTGGAAAACTGGTAAAAGGGAGAATAGAATATAACCTCAAGGCACAAAAGGCTACAGTAAAAACTCCTTCCACTCCCTAGCCTCCCTAGCTCCCAAGTCTGCCTCCTAGGAAGCAAAAGCTCTTACCAGACTCTTGCATACACTTTTAGGCATCTCTATACAAATTTATGACATAGATATATATCTTCCGTCTCTTTTTACACAAATGGACGCCTCCTGTATATTCTGTTATGCACCGTACTTTTCCCACTTGGTAATGAGTTATTATAGACCTGGAGAGCTTCGTCATCCTTTGTTTCTGCGATAGACTATTAAATATATATTTTTTTATACATTTATTAGATGATTCTATTTAATGGTTAGAGTTTTTTTCCCAATCTTTGGTTGCTATAAACAAGGGAAAAATCCTCAAAGTAGAATGGCAGGACCAAAGCATATACACATCTTAAATCTCACAGCCACAGAACCACATATATCAGAAATACCATCGATAGATGAAGTTTATCTGGAAGGACACCGTGAAACTGTTAGCTTGACTGTTGCTGAGCAGACCAGGAAAATGGGGTGAAAGGGCCGGGGACTTGGGACTTTTACTTTAGACCGGGGGTTCCACAGACCCCTTTGCCAGTTCAGGTGAAAACCACGGACGGACCCCTTACTAAGTCCACACTATGCTGTGTATTATTTAGTAAATATTTCACACCCACACCAACATGTCCCCACAAGAATAATGTTTTTTAGAATTTCAGTTCAAGCTCACGGACCCTTGTTAAGCACCTCTGCTTTAGACCCTAACAGGTTGAGATCTTTTATGGTCACAGCGTAAACCAAACCTGGTTTATGTAGCTTTCTGAGCACCTCGTGCTGAGCTGAAAGCCTGACCTGCAAACCCGCCAGGCTCTCACTGCAGCCCAGTGTGGGAGCCGTTGTCAGTACACCTCTGTTTCACCCAAAGCCCCGAGAGGTTCCAGGGACCCTGGAGCAGGCAGGTAACGTTCTCTGGTAAGGGAAGAAGGGCTGGCCGGGCTGGGGACCGTGAGGAGGCAGCGGCTGCTCCACCCCAGACCTAGGTTTGCGTCCTTCCTCCCACTCTCCAAGTGCCTTTGGGCAGGTTTATTGACCATTCTGGGCCTCAGTTTTCCCGTCTGTAAAATGGGGATGAGAGGTGGGCCTCTAATTTTCGTTTTGTAAGCACCGCGGACAGGCCGGTCTGGCCACCTGCTGGCCACCTCGCCGTGCCTGGAGGCCTTGCGGGGCAGTGGGGGGCACTCACGTTGTTGATCATGAGGTGCATGATGGTCTTTGGCATGAGGTCGCGGATGGACTTGTTGATGATAGCCACATACGAGTCCACCAGGTTGCGGATGGTCTCCACCTGCCGCTCGAGCTGTGGGTCCATGGAGAAGGTGTTCTCCTGGGCCCCATCCTCGTTCTCGGCCTGCAAGGGGGAGGGGGAGGCAGTCAGGGATGGCTGTGGCCTGTGGTGAGTGGGATGAGTCCCCCTTTTCTGGGAGCTGCTCTCCCTGGCCCACCACCAATCAACCTTTTCCAGTTGGACCTGGGGACCAAACAATGTCATTTGGGGCCGAGAGTGGCCATGTTCATTTTCCTTCAAGGGATGAGAAGAGAAGAGAGAGAACAGGATCCCAGGCCATGCTATGGCCTGGTCCTTGGCTTCTGCTACAGAACCTCCTGGGCCCTGACAACCAACACTACCCTCTGTCTCACTTGCCCGAGTGGCATCTACTCTGTGGCTTCAGAGGGTTCTGGAAACCACCTGCCCCGGGGAAGCCTCTCTCCCCCCGGTGGGGTCGGCTCAGGCCCAGGTGTGCTGGCCTGGTGAGGCAGCTCCTCACCTGGTCCTTCTCAGGGTAGACCCCGGCTCGGAGGAACGAGGCCTTCCAGCTGTCCACGTCCTCCTGGGAGTCGCAGGCCAGCTCGATCTGCCGCAGGTCCTTGTAGACATTCCTGGGGTGGGGAGGGAGGGGTGCACGCTTGACCCTGTCTGTGGACCCAGCAGATGGCCGAGGGAGATGTGGGCTCTGGGGTCGGACCCGGGCACTCACAACCAGGAGGTCTTGGGCAGGGGCAGCATCCGGCAGGCCCCATATGTGGGGTGAGGCAGGGACCAGCACCCACCCCATTGGGCTGACGGGTGCCAGGAGTCAGCGTGTGTTCAGCCCAGCAATGGCGCCATGTGCCCAGCACACGCTCGGTGAGGCTTCGTGCCTAGTAGCGTCAGCGGCCCTGGTTGTTGGCTCAGCCGTGACTTCTCCTTCCTGTGGGAACTGCACACCCCAACCCCTTTGTGTTCCTCTGTGGGGGCCAAATATTGCCGACCACCCCCAAGAAGCTGGCGCTGGTCCTTCCTCCTCCAGTTGGGCATCACGGTGTTTTCTAGAAAGTGTGGAGCAGCCCCACTCTCTGCGATAGTGGGAGGGCACCGTCTCTGTGCTGTCTGATGTGGCACCTGTGTGCCTCATGGCTGCTGAGTGCTAGGAATGGGGCTGGGGTGACTGAGAAAGTCAGTTTTCAATTTTAGTTCATTTAAATTTAAGCAGCCACACGTGGCCCCAGGCTACAGCAGGGGGTGGTGAAGGTCTAAGGTGTGCCCTGATGCCTGGGGGGCAGAGTGGAAGCTGTCCAGGGACAGGCCTAGGCTCAGGGCAAAGGCTTGTGAGATGCTGGGCCCACGTGCGTCCATGAGTGAGGAAAGGTTCAGAGCCCCAGGGCTGGAGGAGAGGCAGATGTCACAAGCCAGGGTCCAGAGGCCAGGCCCCGTGCGACCCGCCACACACGGTATCATGTCCCACGAGGTGGATGTGGCAGAGATGGCCAGGCTCTGTGATGACAGCCTCTGTGAGACCTGGGTAAGGTGTGGCCCGTGAGCCAATGGAGGGCCAGTGGGTAGCTACCCTGAGAAATTACTAGAAGGAGTCCCGAGGGGAGGGCCATGCCCTTCTTGCTCCTCCCTCCTTCCTGCTAGCTGGGATGCCATCGTGATGGCTGGAGTTTAGCAGCCACCTTGGACCAAGAGGTGGGAACAGAAGAACAAAAAAGGCCCAAGCTGCCCCAACTGCCCTGAATGGAGAAGTATGGACTTCAGTTATCTCAAAAAACACAAACTTCTATCTTGTTTCTGCTACTATTGTTCTAGGATTCCTGCGCCCACTACTAAATGACACATCAGGTAATGTCATGCCACTGCGCAGGAAAGCACAGGGCTCAGGGAGATGGGAAAGCCACCTGGTGTCATGGGCCTGGAAGGGCTACCCACTAGGCTGGTCCCAGTGCCGAGCCCAGATTCGCCCTCTCACCCTAGGCTTCTGGAGCTGGGGCGAAGCTAAGTGCGCTAAAGGTTTCTGGAGCCAGCTGGTGGCCAGACTGGGTGCCTGAGCTTTAGGGCAGCCTGGGAAAACAGTGGGACAGCACTTTGTCTTACATGGCCCTGAGGTAACCAGGAGGCTTGTGGAACTAGCCGGTGCCAAGGGCAGTGGGAAGGTGGTCCTAGGACCCGTGGGCCTTTTCTGACAGGTAACCTCGACTTGGGGGTTCCTGGCTTCTACCTGAGGGCACGTGTGTATGTCTGGGGTGGAGCCCTCCTGGATCCACGCTCAGCCCCTCCTCCTGCTCTGGGACCTCCTGGCTCTCTCCCTGAGTTGAGGAAAGCACCTGCCTATGCTAAAGTTGCCCTCCAAGGCTTCCAAGGATGTATTTACCATCCCCACTGGCCCTGGTGACTTCATCCTGTCTCATCCCCCCACCAGGACTGGCTCCCGACCACCAGCTCTCAGGCTTACTCTGCCTTCCCGATGCCCCATGGGGGGGGCCGGGGGGCATCACGCAGGCCTTTCTCCCTCACCACGGCCCAATCCAGGAGGAGTCTGCTCAGCTCTGACTCCACTCAGCATCCGTCCACTCCTTTGTCTGTCCTAGGCTGTTCCAGGCTCCAGCCCCTGCATCTCCTGCCTGGACCAGTGCAGTCACCTCTGCCCTAGTCCCCCTCCCCCAGCCTATTCCCCCGACGGCAGCCAGGGCACACCACGCCCCTGCCCTCCATGGCTCCCCATCACTCAGACCCCCATTTCATTCTGGTCTCTGCTCAGAGGTCTCTCGTGACCACCCATTGGAAGCACCCACAGCGTCTGTCTGTTTCTTGGCCGGTGCTCCGTGAGCACTGTGAAGGCTTGTGGCCCCGTGACCTCTCAGGGTCTCCCGTGGGCCCCTCACCTTTGCTCTGTGTTGAAGATGGCAAAGACGTGCTTGTTTGACATGAAGCCCTTTTCCACGTCGCGGATTTTGAGGTTGTCCAGGGGCAGCATGTACTTCTTCTCTTTCTCCTGAGGGTAGGAGGGAGAGGAGTCACCCCGGGCTTCCAAGCTCCGGCGGGAGGGGCCCCAGGTCGGAGCATCCAGCCAGGGCCACTGCCAACACCTGGTGCTTCCCAGGGGGTAACTCAGCTGCCGCCACACCCCCGCCTCGCTCACTTGGCCCCAGCCACGCCGGCCTCCTGAGGCGCCCACTCCAGGGCCTTTGCACTTCCGGGTCCACGGCCCAGAATGCATCCCCCAGAGCCCTCGTGGCTCCCTCCTTCCCTCTTGCAGGTCTTTGTGTCCTGCTCCTGCCTCCTCATACTGTCTGCCCCTCTTCTCCCTTTGGCGACTCCCTGGCCTAGCGCACCACAAATCTTGCTCATTGAGCTGGGTTGCCATATCAGTCCCCTGAGGAGAGAGACTCCTGTCTGCTTCACTGCTGAGGTAGAGGAGACGCTCAAAATGGGTCGGCTCCACCTGACTACCCAGAATCCCACTGCTCCTCCCCTGCAGAGTGAACCCAGTTACCCCTTCACAATGATCCTGGGAGTTATAGCTATGAGCCCATTTCACAGATGGGGAGACCGAGGCACAGAGGGGGGCAGGCAGAGAACTGGGCAGGGTGGGGATTTAGATTTGGCAGCTTCAGAGGAGCTGTTCTGAGCCCCAGTGCGAACCAAGCATCCCTTGCTTCCTATCAGCAGCCCCAGGGACATCAGCAAAGCACCTACTGTGTGCCTGGCATGAGCCAGGCCACCACACACGTCATCGTTTTAGTCCTCACAATGGCCCGAAGGTGGGGGGAGAGGAGGTAGTGGGCATGGGGGCAGGGACCGTTAACTAGGCTTTCTACATCGGGTCCCACTGACACCCTTATGATCCACGGCAGCAACGTTGAAAGCAGCTCTGGATGACTGGGCCCTTCCTTGCTGCCCGCCGCCGTGCTACGTTCATCAAGTCACGGGACCTGCCCGGGAGGCGTCACCTCCCATTTGCAGACGGGGATGCCATACTCAGAGAAAGAAGCAGCCACCAGGTCACCTGGCAGGCAGGCGGGGGCCAGGGCCAAGCAGAACACCCCCAGCCAGGTCTGTCTCCTCCACCCACCCAAGCTCGGCTTCTTGGGAGAGGAGGCCTGGCCCCGCCACCCCCGGTCCGCTCTTTCTCATGTGCGGACAGTCTGCCGGAAGGCTCCAGAATGAGGCCTAACATGGCTACCCCCTCTGAGTTCCAGGGGAGCGCCCAGCGATGGAGGGGAGGCAGGCCAAGGCCGGAGCAGGAGTTGGTGGCTCAGTTTCCTCATCTGCCAAATGTCGACAATGAGTTCTGCTGTACTCGGGCAAGAAGGAAGGGGACAGAGCGCTCGTCCAGGCCGTGCCAGGGTGAGAGGCAGGAAGAGGGGCCCGGGGCGAGGAGGCTCCCCTAAATCAGGCTGCAGAGCGGAAGCCTGAGGCAGGTGGCGAGAAAAGGCCGGGCCAGGCCAGGAAGGCTGGGCCTGCTCCCTCTAATCTCTTGAGCAACAGTTACGGGGGCTCCGCAAAGAGGCTGGGCCTGGGGGCAGCGCTGCAGCTCGCCTGCCCAGAAGTTTCTGGAAGGGCCTCTGCTGCCCCCACCCTCTCGTGTCATGAGGCAGGAAGCTTCCAGTTGGCCGGTGGGGGCCAAGTAACTGAGTCAGGGTCCCGAGCGAGAGGCCACATCTGGAACTGTTTATAGTGTGATTCTGCCCAGAGCCGGCTCCCCGAGCCTGCTCACACCCTCTCTCCCCTCCTCGGGGTTTCCTGGAAGCCCACAACGCTCTCCAGACGCACGCTGGGCCCAGACGTGCCACGTCACAGGCGCCGGCGGGGACCTGCTGGATGGAGCCGGCCCCGCCAGCCCAGTGTTCAGACTACCTGTCCAGGGGGCTCTGCACGTGCACAGTAGTCTGTACATTGGTCAGGCTGGGCTCGGGCAAGCAGAGCGTCGGGACGGGCCCCCCAAACGTGCCACCACCCCTGCAGAGAGGTGAGTGCTGGTGCCCGCCAGCCCGTTTTCCCACTGGGATGGGCGGAAGATTCTGGAGGGAAGAAGAGGGGCCTGGAGGGGGAGAGGCTCTGGGGGATGTGCAGAGGTAGCCCACGGCTGGGTGGGGGGGTTGGGGGGCTCTGGCTACAACCCCCTCCTCTTCTTTTGTAAATAAGCCGATAGTAGGCCCCAGGCAGCCTTGTCGGCAGGGCAGCGCCCGCAGCACTCGACCCTCCTCCCTACACTTCCCTGCTGCCGTTGAGGTCCCGGGGAGGGCTGGGGGCTCCTGCCTTCAGTCCCGAAAAGGGAGAACAAAAGGCCTCTCCTCCTGGTCAAGAGGAGCCTCAGGAAGAGCCGCTCTTAAAGCTGGGTTTGCAACACGGTCGAGCAGCAAGGCCCCAGGTTGCGGTGGGTCCCAGGTCCCTCTAGGACCCCCCTGTCCAATACCTGGTGTTCCCACCTTGGAGACCCCAGAGCAGCTGGGCTGCAGCCGCAGGGGGCAGAGAGGAGAAAATGCAAAACTGCCACCCCACCCCCCGCCCGGATCTGGCCACAGGCTCCAGACCTCTCCTGGCCGCGCCCACCCCCTCCATGCCAGCCCTGGAGGGCAGTGCTGGGTCCCGGGTCCCACCCAGAGGGCACCTAGGTGTGCTGGTGGCCCCATTGGCCCCCTCCTTCCTGGGCTGAGGAACAGCAGCCCAGAAAGCGCCCCTCAGAGGGCTTGGGGCCCCTGAGGCTCCCGGAACCCAGCTCATAGGAGCGGGATGCCCACATTTCACTCCCAGACTCCTCCCCGGGAGTGACCTCCTCAGGCCGGGCTGGGCCGTGGGGCCAGAGTCAAGACGCCCACAGGTACACAGCCGCCTGCGGATCCGCACCCCCCAGGTGAGGCACCCCAGGGCCCACCATGGACCTTGCCTGCTGTGACAAGGCGCTAGTCAGGCTCAGAGCCGCAGTCTCCTCACCTGGCGGGCGGGGGTAGCGACAGGGTCCTCCCCCAAGGCGGGAGTGAGGATTTAATGAGAGAAGGAGGCGGAGAGAGGTCCCAATCCTTGGGACCCTCCACAGGCAGGGGCTTCAACAACACCAGGAACCCCCTTTCCCTGCTTCGTCCCGGGGCCTGGCTGGCTGCTCTAAGCCTGCAGGGTGGCTCAGCTTCCCATGCACCCCAGGTGAGTGCCCTGGCACAGGGGATCCACGCCCCCCCAGGGGAACCAGAGAAGCCTAGCCTCTTTTTGGGGGGTCCCTGACATAGCACCTGGGAGGGACCAGAGAGACTGGTGGCCAGCCCCATACCCCATGTGTTTGAGTTTAGACTCAGGGTCACATGCTGCGATCCCAGCCTGGCCGGACCCTGGGCCCACCGCGGGATCCGGGGTGAAATGCCACCGCTGAGCCTCTCGTCTATACGACGGGGCCTAGTCCCTCCTGCAGAGAGGACAACCGGGATAAGCCACCTCACAACCGCAGTGGGTGCCAGGCTGGGCACGTGGACGCTGGGGCAGGGCTGGCCCTCCAGGAGTCTGCCTCAGGGATCTCCACTATCCAGTTCCCGGTCAGTCAGAGTAATAGGATTGCTAGCTGGGCCCCAGGCGATGGCCATGGTATCAGATTCTGGGTGGGGGTGATGCATGCCCCTCCCCTGCCCGCCCCCTCTTCCCCTTCTGGGGGCTGCCAGAGGCCGGCAGCCTCGGGCATGGGCAGCCACCTTGGGCCTGCCGGGAGGAGCTGGGCGGCCACGGGGGTGAGGGTGAGGCCCCCATCCCAGGACCGGAGCAAGCAGCATGCAGCCATCTCTGAAGTAAGTGCCTTCATTCTGGGACTCTGCCACAGACCCAGGTCCATGTCCCGCCCATTACGGGTAGAATTGTGTCCCCCCTGTGCCTGTCAACATGATCATATCTGGAGTCACAGCCTTGGCAGATGTGCTAAGACAAGGTCATACTGGATTAAGGCAGACCCTTATCCAAAATGACTAGTATCCTTAAAAGAAGAGGGAAATTCGGAAAGAGAGACCTGAAGTCACAGAAGAAAGATGCCCAGGGGATGGAAGCAGAGCACGGAGTGACACAGCCACAAGCAGGGCATGCCTGGAGCCCGGGAAGCTGGAGGAGGCCAGGAGGAGCCTCCCCTGTGGCCCTACTGCCCCCTTGGTTTTTGATGCCTACCATCCAGAACTGAGAGAATAAAGTTCTGTGGTTTGATGCCACCCTGTCTGTGGTCCTTTGTTATGGCATTGAAGCAGCACCCCTGGCCGACGAGGGCCTGTGGGCCTCTAGGGGGCAACCCACGAAAACGAAAGAAACGTGGGTGCCCTCGCCAGGAAGCTTGGCAGCCAACAGGCCCTGTGCCTGGGCAGCGATGGGCAATCACCACAGAGAAGGAGCTTCCCTCCCAGGCCGCTAAGCCCTGGCTGTGCTGCCAGGTTAAGAGAACTGAACAAAGAATGGGGCCGACCAGGACGGAAGGTGCAGCCTGGGTGGCGGTGCCAGCCTGGCACTGCCCCGGACTCACTCAGTGAGTTCACTCACAGCCCCCTCCCCAATAGATTCAGAGACACCAATGTGGGCTGGCACCTCCTGAGTGAACGAGGCCTCCGCCACCCTATTCCCAGGGGCTGCCCTACTTCCTTCAAGTAATGGCCAACCTATGTGGAATGTTCTGGAAACAGTTGCTGGGTGATGGTAGGCAGGGCCTATTCATTGTACTGTTTCCCAGCTGGGGAAACTGAGGCCCAGAAAGGCTAGGGGCTGGCCCGAGGCAGTGCAGCTTGTGGGGGACGGGAGTGTGAACCCCAGCAGCCTGGCTGCAGAGCTGGGGTCCTAACCCCAGTTGCACCCCATCTTGGGAAAGCAAGGAGTCCGTTGCCAAGGCATCAGGGCCCAGGGTCGCTTTCCAGCCCTGCTGCCTGCCGGTGGCCCCCCTTCCCTGCCACCCCTTCCTCCTTTGGGTATCCCGACCCCCAGCCCCAGCCAGGACTTGGAGGGTGCCTGGTGAGCACATACCCCCCACCCGTCCCCGCAGCCTGTCCACTGGCCACTCACCTCCTCGTCCTTGTACCAGGACAGTGACTCGGCCGTCAGCACGAACCAGTACTCCTTGGAGCCGCCCTTCATCAGGCTGATGTTGTTGATGGTCAGCCAGCCCCTGCGGATCACCTGCAGGAGACGGGCGGCTCAGCGGGCGGGGGCCAGGCCCACCCCAGCCCGGCGCCTCCCCACCACGGTGGGGTAGGAAGAAGCCAGCATGAAGCCAGCTAGCCCAGATCCGCCTGGCCCCAAGCACTGTCTGCAGGGAAGCCAGAGTGGGGTGCCCGGAGCCCGGAGACTTTTTTTTTTAAGTAATGGATTCTTTTTATTGGTAACCTCCCTACAGCATCTGTAAACTTTGGGCACAAGAATATTCCCTTCAACTTTTCCCAGGTGGCTCGGCTTGTCCCGGGAGGCCCCTGGGGGAGGCCCTGAGAGCCTCCTGTCTCAGAACCCCCCTTGAGATGCGGGGTTTCCACAGAGGAAGAGGCAGGGAGCTCAGAACTAGTGTGGGCAGGGTCAGGCTGCGGTGCAGTGAGACTGGAGGGCGGCTGCCTGCCTCAGGAGGCCTGGCCTGGGGGTGTCTGGCTCTGGTCAGAGCAGACCCCAGGCCCCCGGTGTGGAAAGAGAAGAGAGGTGGGCCATGTGACGGGTGGAGGACGCCCAGAGGGGACTGTCGCGGTTGGCGTTTGGGTGTGGTTGATGGAGGGAGCCGCTGGGGGCACCTGGCCTGGGTGTCTGACCGACTGTGTGGGGTCAGGGCTGGGAGGAGCCCTCCGTGGGATGGTGGTGTGTCAGGCCAAAGCCGTCATCTGACAGCGAGAGGCAGCAGCCTGGGGGGTGGACCCAGAGCTGGGCTGTGCTCCCTGGGATGAGGGAGGGAGGAGACAGGCCACAGAGGCAAGTAGGGGCTGAAGCCCCCTAACACTTGGGACTGGGGACACCAGAGCGGCAGGAAGCACGCAGAGGCACAGGAGGGTCCCCTGGGCAGCAGCAGATGGGCTGAGCTGCAGAGGGTGGGCAGGAGCTCAACAGGGGCTTCCCCTGGCCCACCTCAGGCCCGTTCTCTCTGCTCAGGCGCACCTGCTAGCCACGGGCTCCGTGCCACAGAAAGCCACAAAAAGTAAGATGGCCACAGAGCACCCTGCACCCCACAGAAGTCCCTGCCCAGGCTGGGGGCAGCTGTCACCTGCAGCCTGTGTCAAGGCCGAGGCACTGAGTTCTCCCTCCCTGGCTCCCTGCGATGACAAAGATGGCCCTTTGGACTCTGCTTTTGTCTGGGTGGGCCCTGGCAGCTGCCCACCCCCGGTTGGCCCAGTGGGCGAGGAGCCAATGGGCGAGGGACCATCGGCCCCCACAAGGTCCTGAGTCAGGGCGACCAGCTCCTGCTGGTTTGCTCAGGACCTTCCTGGTGCTGGCCCTGGAAATCCCACATGCTGGAAATGGCCTAAACTCTGGGCAAACCAGGGTGGTTGATGGCGCTACTGGTGAGACTGTTCTCCGCCAACTGGCTTAGGACCTAGAGAGGTGCCCCTGCCTCGTGGTGGGAGCTCTGGCGTCATGGGCAGGGGGCCCATGGGGGGACACTGCTGGTGCCAGGCCAGGTCCAGCCCACCAGAGGGCTGCGGGAGCCACCTGAGAGCTGCCCCAACAGAAGCCCAAGTGGGGAAGTGCCAGTAGTAGGTGGCAGACACAGGCGCTAAATCTCGAGAGGAGTGGCCAGGCCTCCTCATCTGAAGGCAGATTTGTGTCTGGACCACCCCGAGGAGACCAGGCTTGGAAGGGAGCGGTGGGGAGACGAGAGGCAGGCTGGCACGCCAGGGCTGGCCTGGGGCACCAACGGCTGCGGGTGAGAAGTGGCAAAGCTGAGCCCGTGGGGGGAGGGTCCCGGCTCAAGCTGCCCAGGAAGGGATGGAAACCACTGTTGGGGGACCCAGAGGCTGCGGCCACGCTCGTGAAAGGGCCGGGTGCTGCCGCTGTGGTGGGGGGGCCGGGAGGAAAATCAGAATGACTAAACCCCTGGTACGGGGAGGAACTGGGGGCACCCCGTGGCCAGAAGTGCAGGAACCATGTCCCCAGGCGGAGCTGTCCCTCCAACCACCAACCCCCACCTCTCAAGGTTTTCTCAGTCTTCCAGGACCCGGGCCCAAAGTGGCCCTGCCTCCGAGGTCACCAGAAGACCCCTGCCAGCAGGGCACAGGTGGGCCTGCCTGGTGCCTCAGTGGCTGGCAGCTGGAGAATATTCCAGAGAAAGGGTGTCTGTGAGGACTGGAGGCGGACACCCTGGAATGGGCTCAACTCTCAGATCTGAGCAGGGACCGCGCCCAGCTTGGACCAGCTGTCCCTCACGCCCTCCCTGCAGCCCCCACCGGGGCCAGCAGAGGGCACCGTGCACGGAGAGGAGGTGGTGCCTAGAGCAGGGATGGCAAATACTATTTGTCTTGGGCGGCTGCGCGGGGCACTGAAGTGAGGATTGGGGTGCGAGGGTCGATGGATGATGTCTGCCCCAGGCAAAGGCTGAGGGAAGGGGGCCAGTGGAACAAGGCACCCCCCACTGAGTGTCTTATTTGCCATGGAGGCAGGAGTGGAGAGGCAGCTCCAGAAAGGAGCCACGTCAGTACTAGAAAGGGGCCCACATGAGGATATCATGTGGGGAACAAAAAACAGCTCCATCAGTTGGTCACATCTGCCATGCAAAGGGGAGGGATGGCATGCTGAGGAAAGAAGGCCCGGATTGATTAGCCACGTCTGCCACAGGCATATGTGGGGTGAGGGGAAGCCCAAGGGAAAGCATGCCGGATCAATTAGTAATGTCTGCCATGGGCCCAGGAGGAGGAGATTCTTCAATGGGGAAAAGCACGCCGTGATCAGTGACTGGTCTCTACAGTGAAGACAAGGGGGGTGGGTAAGGTGAGCATTTGCCATCCCTGACCCAGAGGAGACCAAGGAAGCCTGCCAGGGATCGGCGGCAGGGGTGGGCCTCCAATAAGGCTGGTGGTCAGGTTAGTACCCGAGTAAGTCGACTTACGCCCAGGGCAACGCAAAGTCCGGCAGCGGCCGTACCAGGGGGCTTTTTGGTTAGTATGGTTTTTAGTTTTGTGTTATTGGGGGGTTGGGGGGGGGTTGGTTACAGGGTGGGTAGGGTTTCCATCAGTACTAGATTCTCTAACGTTGGCTACCACACTAGGTGGGTACTTACCAATATCTCCCCCTTTGAAAATGCAAAGTTAGGATTGTGGGTAAATCAAGGAAAAGCAGGCCGAGGAAAAGAGACGTAAAGGACATGAGGGGATGGAGGAAAAAGCAGGAAAAGCACAAAAACGGAAGAAGAGAAGAAGAGCAGAGGGGAGAACAGCAAAAGAAAAAAAAATTACATGCAATTAATTATGTTCACGGTGTTAATATTTAATTCATTATCATCTCCCAAACAAAAAAAGCAAAAAAAACAAAACAAAAAAAACAAAACATGAAAAACAAAAACAAAAACATATGTATTACCCACGGCAAGCGCAAAAACAAAAAACAAAAAACAAAACCATGCAGTGGTTACATCTTTCTTTTCCAATGGGCTGTAAAATGGAATAAGATAAACAGCAGAAGGCCTGCCCCCACCCCCACCCGACGTGGAGAAGGGGAGAAGGGGGGACACCCTGGCAGAGATTTTTCAAAGTTGATATGTTTTCCTTTTTTTTTAAAAAAAAAAACAAAATAAAACCAGGTACTTCACAGTGGCATTGGAAACCTTTCAGGTTTCACAAGGCCTCTGGCTGGGGCACGACACTGGGGTAGAAAACCCTTATAGGGGGCTCAGAGCACCTGACTCACCTGAGCGGCCGGTGCCCGATTTGGCGGCACACATCTCGGTAAGTATTTAAGCTGCCCCTCTCCTGAGAGGTCAAATCCCAGCCCCAGCCTCGGGTGTCAGGCAAGACCACCGGGACATGTGGAATTTGCCCCCCTAGGCCCTGCCAAGTTGTCTTCTGGAAACATCAAAGTCTAAGCAGACTCCAGGGGCCAGGGGTGGGTGGGGTGGTGTAGGGGTTGGTGCTGGGGTGCTGGCTCCTGGAAGGGGGAAGGGGTCCCTCAGTGCCCTCTCCCCCCATGGCGCCGTGGGCCGCGAAGTGTGGGCTACCTGATTGGGGATGGCTCTCTTCTTGTTGAGCTGCGTGCTCCTCTGCTGGGCACTGAAACCGAAGCACAGAGAGGGCTTTTGGGGACAAGAAGGAGGGCGAGCCACTGCTTCCCGCTATAAGCCAGAGCCCTCGGGGCCCAGACAGGGGGCAAGTGCAGAGCCGAGAGAAACACCCTGCCTGTGAAGGGCTGCCCAGGGGAAAGCAGCTCGGGCACGTGGGACGAGAACGTGTATCTGGTTAAACCGAGGTTCCAGGCCCTGATGTCAGCCATTTCTGAAAGCGCCAGCTATTTCCGGAAGCTCCTGATTCTGGAGCGCCCAAGAGTTGACATGAGACGCTGGATTCCCAGGTGGCCAAGGGGTAGTTAGGGTGGCCCCAGGGTAACCTGAGCACCAGGCTGGTTCGAGCTTAACCAGCGGAAGCTTCTTCCCATGCTGTCTTCCTATCCTGAGCCTCAGTTCTGACCCCGGGCTCTCTGGCCCAAGAGAGGAGCCTCCAACTCGCTTGCCATGAAACACCACTCATCTAGGACGGCTCCTGACTCGACTCAGAAGACATTCTAAAGTGTAACCACTGACTAAAGCAGGTTTATTGTTATTGTAGTTATTATTTTGTGTTAACCGAGTAACTTATAACATTGATATAAAAAAAAGAAAAATTTTAATAAAAAAAAAAAAAAGAAGAAGACATTCTAGATCAACAGGGCTTGTTTCTACAAGGGCTCCTCATTGTCTACAGCCCCAGAGCTCTTTTCCTTTTCACCCACCATATTTCCTGACTAGTTCTTGCTGGCACAGACCAAAGCTGCAGAATTTTGTACGTGGACATCTACTCAATTCCTCTGTGGGTTCAAATACACTTTCTATTCTTTCATTCTCTGGTGCTTCCTAGTGCACAATCACATCATCTACAAATGACTTACACCTCCTGTTCGTTATAGGACTTTTTTTTTTCCCTTATCTTATTGCTTTAGCTAAAACTATCAGAACAATGTGAAAAAGCAAACTACTTTGTCACATTCTTTGAAAGAGTGCCCACCTCTGGTGTTTTACCTTGACGTTCAAGTTGGCTGTTAAATAAGGTAGAAT